>CAUYPK010034305.1:0-12760 GCA_963574355.1 Loris lydekkerianus
TAAATGTCTTAACACAATAACTAAGAAAATGCCAGGAAGGCTATGTTAACCAGTGTGATGAAAATATGTCAAACGGTCTATAAAACCAGTGTATGGTGCCCCATGATCACATTAATGTACACAGCTATGATTTAATAATAAAAAAATAAATTAAAAAAAGAGAGCCCCTATTGAAACAACATAAATTTTGCTAAACTGATGCAAGAACAAACACCAAATTTGTGTATGTTCAATTAAAATTGAATGTATTTTTCACAAAAGAACGTTTATGAAGGCAATACTCCAAACAAATTGGTGGTTTGCAAGTGAATAACTCATTATAAGAAGGAAACAGATAAGACATCGAAGATGAAGCCTGTGGTGGCTTCCCATCTATATCAGTTTGAGAGGAAAATTTGTATCTTGCCTGTACCTAGATTGCAGTGTGATTTTTAAAAATGCCATTAGTATAGACATCTCAATTGATTAAGTTTTCAGTAGTGTCAACATTTTGGTTACCATGAACCACATTGGAAGAAGAATGATTGTCTTTTCCATATATTAAATACACAAATGCTAATGAAGGCTGATGAGGAAAAAAAAAAAGCCATGCATAATTTCTGTGATATCTGCCACAATAGATAAGCAAAAAAAAAAATTCCGTACCTTATCCACATGAAGCCAAAGACAACAGGTTGGATAGCTCCAAAATCTGAAAAATTAAAATTAAACATATTTTTCACTCAATGGTACCAAAAACTTTGCATCCAGATCAATTGCAGGCAAGAGTAGAGTTTTCCATGAAAATTTTAAAAAATGGGTTAGATCTGAAAAATCCATAAACAAACGAATTTATTTGAAAAATTGTAATAGAAGATGAATCATAGCAGGATTAAAATGAATCATTTCAATCCTGAAGACAAAGAATAAGAGTAATGTCTACTAAGAGATTGATGTGGTCCTGCCAAAGCAATAGTACCAGCCATAAGCAGAGGCCATAGCAATTGTATTTTGGAATACTCAAGGGATTTTGGTTATTGACTTCCTGGAGGTCCAAGGGATGGTAACAACCACTTATTTGGAGAGTGTTTTGTGAATGTTAGTCAAAGCTTTAGGAGAAACACTCTCAGGAAAACTTTATCAATAATTCTTTCTCCACCACAAGAATATTCCTGCTCATACTTCTCATAAAACAAGGGAAGTGTTGTGAGAGCTACAGTGGGAAATTTTTAGGCATACTCCTTTCAGGTATGTTTTGGCTCTTTTTGTTTCCTATTCTGGAAAGAAAATATTTAAAGAGCAACCCATTTATCTTAAGTTAAACACCTGTTCTATGTGCATTTACTCCCCAAAATCAATAAGATCTATAATAAACAGTCTGAGTGGATCGACCTAAGCTCATTGCTATGAAGCAAGTTATTTTCCTCCAAAGCGACTTGGGTTCATCTTTTAAAATAACCTAAAACAAATATACTACCTCCTCTACCACATAAAGACGTTGTGTATTTCTTTTTTATGACATTATTATACCATTATACCATTATTATACCTTTTATAATTGACTTTTTTATTGATATGGATTGTTTATAAAATGTCTTATCACATACTATCGTAGGTTAATTTTTAAATAAACAAAGCTGTGTATGTGTATGTGTGAAAGAGAGAGGGGGGAGAGACAGAGAGAGAGACAGAGAGAAAGAAAGTGAAGGGAAACCCAGGTTAATCCTAATTGGAGTGCTTGGCTTGGCTTGCAAGCCGGGTATTGGATAATTCTAATTGTTTATATTTTATATTGGTAAAATATGGATTCAATTCAATGATTGATGGACTATTTAGGAACCATAGTTTACTATAACAGCTTTTGTAATGATGTACTTTTTATGCATATCATGTATCAGTTACTAATCCCAAACCTTCCTTCCTTTCAGTAAGCCTGCCCCATACACTATGAATGAGCAACCTATTGATCTTAATATTCATTGTTTATTCCAGTTTCACTGTCTATTCATTGTTTATTCCAGTTTCAACTTTCTACTGTTTTAATTATTCCTAGCTTATCAATTTAATACTACCAATATAAAAAATAATCTATGACTCATCTCATAAAATCCACAAAAAAAAAAAAATCTAAAATAGCTTATGCACTCTATGGATCAACTTCTTTTAAACATCACTAGTAAATCACTAATGATGGTCTTGGAACAATTTGAGGACATGATATTGAATTATACTTTCCCCACCATTTATTCAATTGAAGATTCTTAATGCCATCATTATTTATAAAGATAAACTCTTTTCTGTCCTGATGTTAAGTTATCCATAAGTAAGACAGAAAAATATTTTCCAAAATTGAGTATTTTGGTTTTTAAACATACGTTTTTCTTGGCAATGGTAACCACTAAAACACAAAGGTGCTTCAAAACAATTGAAGTTTTGAAACTCTTCAAAAATGGTGTTTTTTAGCTGGGTTCCATCTTTGAAGCCAGGGTTTCTTTGATTATTTTGAAAGACTTGTAGACAATCTTTTAGATTATAGTGTGATATCAGAGGGTATTAAATTCCTATCCATATTGAGGCTGACTATAAAAGCAGAATGCATGAGGGGAAATGAACCTAGAGGCTTCAGATGGAGAGAGCGTAGCTATTTTCTGAAAGCCATGCTGACAAGCTACGGGAGCCTGGGTCTATTCATCCTGCCTCTGTTGGACGCCCTGGCTCTGATCTCCATCAGGAGGCATTCATGAAGGAGTTTCCTAGAGTTAAAGATAAAAAAAATAATCTGCTCTTCCAGCTTCTATGGAAGACAATGTAATGCGTTTCCCATAGGCATAATGCTATAAATTATAGTCAAGAGTAGAAGTAGTAACAGCAATGCAGGAAGCACATATAGAATAGAATATCCTGCCTCTGTTGGATGCCCTGGCTCTGATCTCCATCAGGAGGCATTCATGAAGGAGTTTCCTAGAGTTAAAGATAAAAAAAAAAATCTGCTCTTCCAGCTTCTATGGAAGACAATGTAATGCGTTTCCCATAGGCATAATGCTATAAATTATAGTCAAGAGTGGAAGTAGTAACAGCAATGCAGGAAGCACATATAGAATAGAATTATTTTTGGCTGTGGCAAGCCTTCCCATTATATACATATCAATATCTACAAGGAAAATATGGTTCATCAAGTATATAAGCTTCACTCACTGTAGGTAAAGCTGTTTTGTCACTAGAAGCAATGCCTATCAGTTGTTATCATCATTTTTGGTCCTCACCATGACTACCATCATCACCGCCATCACCATCATATATACATATGTATTACGGTATATGTATGTGTATATATGTATATTTATGTATGTGTATATATATATATTATATATGTACACATATATTATATATATGTACATATGTTACATAATATATATATATGTATTATATAATATACATATATTATATATTTTTATATACGTGTCTATATATTATATATGTGTACATATATTACATATATATTATATATAAGATATGTAATATATGTACATGTATATATACACAAATATATATATGTGTGTATATATATATATATATGAACACTTGTGAGTAAATCTATAAAAGGGGGATTTTCTCCCTAGTATTATTACTTACAGGGTTTCAAATGCATAGAAGGAGAGAGAATGGAGGAAGTACGTTGAATGTTTCACTACATCCCAGATTTTATCCTGGACAAATGCTTTTCCTCCTTTCAAAAAAGAAAATAAAATGAAGTAGGAGGGGATAAAGAATGGGAAGGAAGACAAAAAAGAAAAATAAAATATTGTGGTGTTCTGAAACAAAACACAGGGCACCAAATAAATATCTAGATTCCTCATCACCTCACTTCTTATGTCTGTGGCATTTTATTTTGTTACTAAGTTAATTAAGCACTTCAATCAAAAATCTCCTTGACTAATGATCAGTGAGATCTTCACAGAGGTTAATTCAGTCTCTAACATCAACTTTGACTAACACTATTACTTGATCCATTCATATGCACATGTACATGTGTGCATGCACACACATGCACACATATACACAGACACACACACCAATCTCAAAAGTCATTATTTTAAGGTTAGTTTTCATTCTCACACATGGTAGCATTTTGCACAGTCCTTTTCTTTAAAAGTCACAACCTTATGATAGAGGTATTATCATTTACTCAATTTAATGAATAAAAAACTAAGTCTTACCAGAATTAATATTAGAAGGTATTTAGCAGTGAAATAAATGTGAAAAAATATTTAATATCAATTTTATTTTAAATTAACATTAGAGGATTCACAGTAGAAAGCATCAAGACAAAACCACTTTTAGACATTACTATAAACAGGTGGTTCTGAAGACTAATCTAAAGTTGAAATAGAAAGTTTATTTGTATGTAGGTTAAAAAAAGAATAAAATCGGTTTAAGATATAGTTAAAATTTACACTTAAATTATGATTTTTGCACTAAAATCATATAGGTAGTTTGAACATTTAATATAAATATATTTCAACATTCAAAGAAAACTAAGACTTGTGTCTGTTGCTTAATTATTGTTTTCAAACTAATGAATAACAGATCTACTATTTTAATATTAGTATTAATATTAATATTTAACCTACTTCTTTCTGATTCTAAAACTATTACATTGAGGGAAAAGTTGTTAAAACTCTGTGTCAGATGGTATATTCTTGAATTCCCAACATACTTATTTATACAAAAAGTTCTATGTGTTATGCCTTTCTCTTTCAGTTTCAACTTCTGTAGTTTGAAGATAAAATATGTTTTTTACCTTATAGGGATATTGTGACAATCAAATAAATTAATGTGTGTAATATTCTGAAAATAGTGCCTGGAATATTGCACATGTCCAGTAAGTGTTTATTACGAAGATGATGAAGGTGATGATGGTGATGATGGTGGTGATGATGGTGATGATGGTGGTGATGATAATGTTGATGGTGGTGATGGTGATGATGGTGGTGATGGTGGTGATAGCATTGATGGTGTTGATAGTGCTGATGGTGTTGATGGTGGTCATGATGGTGATGGTGTTGATGGTGATGGTATTGATGGTGGTGATGATGGTGTTGATGGTGGTGATGGTGATGATGGTGGCGATGGTGTTGATGGTGATGATGGTGTTGATGGTGGTGATGATGGTGATGGTGGTGAGGGTGATGGAGGATATTTATATAATTCTAAAAGAGTTTCAGGTATCCTCTACTACATACAACAAACTGCACAATCATCATTGACCCTATATTACATTATATTACTCTGTCATAATTACAGACTATCAATTTGATAGAGATTACACAACCAATCACATGTATGAAATTATGTTACCATTAAAAGCTGTCTGAAGAGCTCAGTCTCAGCATAAATTTAGGCAGGGATTACTGAATCCACTAGATAAACATGAATGGAAAGTGGGTATATTTCAAACATCCACAGTTTCCATTAATTTCATCAGTGATTCTGAGGAAATTAGCATGCAGTTTGTTTTTCTATTTCTATCATTCTCAAACACCTGAGAATATATTGATGCTGGTGTGAGACTATGCAGTACTCAAAAATATTGTACTACTTTACTACAATAGAGTTTTAAAAGTCATAAATTATTTTAAGGGCAAGAGAAATAAAAAGTAAATTGGTTTCTCCAGATAGTTTTTCATCAGAAAACTTGCATTTTCAATATTATTTTTACTGAAATGTTTCCCCTTATTTTTTCCTTAAAATGATACTTTTTAAGCAGCATTTTTTTTTACTTAAATATATTTTGTAAGTGCAGTTTTACATTCAAATAAAAATTTGATTATGAAGTAAGTTAGTTTATTCACTTGAGTTCTTTTAATCTTAAGTGAAAATTTATAAGGAAGGGCAAGGCGTGATGGTTCATACCTGTAGTCCCATCACTCTGGAAGGCCAGGGAGGGGGCTCTTGAGGTCAGGATTGGTGGGGACCTGTACAGTCCTAGCTACTTGGAAGGGTGAAGCAGGAGGATCATACGAAGCCAGGAGTTTGAGGTTTCTCTGAGCTGGGCTGATGCCATGACACTCTAGCTCACATGACATAGTGAGACTCTGTCAAAGAAAGAAAGAAAAAGAGAGAGAGAGAGAGAGAGAGAGAGAGAGAGAGAGAGAGAGAGAGAGAGAGAAAGGGGCAGAGGGATGGAAGGAGGGAAAGAAGAAAGGAAGGAAGGAAGGAGAGAGAGAAAAGGAAAATTCACTAGAAGGACTTATCTTTTTAAAACTATTTCTCCAAGGTAGATTATGTAACATAAGAAAATATTGTACTAAAGAATCAATGTAAAACTTACCAAATCAAAGAGGTACTGGCTAAAGACATTTTAGAAATCAAATTTTTAATTATAGGCTTCTAAGTTATTATGTTATTAATGTACCTCTGATTTAAGAGTAGGGTTGCATGCCTTCAAAGACCTCATGTTCTGTGCTTTCAAAAGCTACTTGACACATTACAAAGACCATCTTTTATCCAGTGCTTTCAGTTATGGTGTGTTTATTGATCCTAATAATTACTAGTTATTGGTTTATTATTATGATTCATAAAGCATATATTATGGCCTGAATTATGTCTCCACAAAATTTATGGGTGGAAGTTCTGACTCTCAGGGTGAATGTAATTGAACATAGGACCTTTGTTGATGTAATTAGATTAAACAAAGTCATATAATGGGGCCATAATTCAAAAGAACTGGTGTCCATATCAGAAGAGGTAGAGACACCATAAATGCCAACCCACAGGGAAAAGGCCACGTAAACATGCAGCCAGGAAGTGGGTCTTTGCAAGTCAGGAAGATAGGCTTTATCTGAAACCAACCTTGCAGACACCTTGATCTTGGACATCCAAATCCCATAACTATGAGAAAATAAATTTCTTAGTTTAGGTGTATAGATACATTATTTCTTGTGAGTGCCACAAGGATATAAATACTACCAGTTCCTTGTAAATAAGGTTTAGAGATGTTTAGCATTCGAGGGTCACAAAGGTAATGGAGAGGAAATCTGGACAACTCTTGCACTACCTTCCACCACTTTGGGAGAGAAGTGGCATGCCTGGGGAAGTTCACTGATATGAAATGACCAAGAGACCAAGACAAAGAGGGCCTTCCCCTTCCCCTCAGCGCCACTAAAACCGAGATAGTCTTCCTCATTACAGGGCCCCGTCTTCTATTTTCTCAAAACATTTACTTTAGAAAACTTAACAGTTGCAAATATTTTCTCTGTCTCTTTGAGATGTATACAGGCCATAAAATTTAATGTAAATTTACAGCAATTAAATTTACAATTTAAATAATTGTAACTATTTAAGAATGCACACAAACTTCATGACCACCCTGTATAAATATTTCCGCAGGCTCTTGCCAGTTTTACAACTAGAGAAATGTCTTTTTTTAATTTTTAAGCTAATTATGATGTTTTTTTATTATTGGGGATTCATTGAGGGTACACAGAGCCAGGTTACAATGATTGGTGTTAGATAAGGACCGTCTTATATTTGTGTCCCACCCCCAGAAGGTCAAGGGATATGTCTTTTTTATTTTTCTAATGTCCTGGCAATTACCTCTTTGAAATGTAAACCTTGAAAAAAAAGTGCTCTATCTTCCATTCTCTGTGGAAGGGTAGGAGCCTAATTAGATGAGCACCAATTAACAAATATAAATGACCTAATTACACAAAAAAAAATCGTGGCAAACTCAGGAATAACAATGTACTCTATAAGCCCCATTGACCAATCTCCCTGCTAAAGGCATCCAGCACTTTTTACTAGCTCACCCCAACATTCCACCCCTTTTGTTTCAGCAGAATTGACATCCGTCTTTCTTCCTGAGTGCAACAGTCTTGAGTAAAATCTTCCTTGCCTCTTTATCTTTGCTCAGGGAAATTTTCATTTTAACAGAACTTAAAGGACCAAGAAATGAAATACCTAAGAAGAAATCTCAGCCAACTAACGTTTTAGAAAAATATGAAGTGAATAATAACACTATAGAAAAAGCCTGGGATGCGAAACCTGGAGATTTGTGCCCAGAGCCTGCCAAGAGTAATTGTTCAAATATATGGGTTATTGAAAAGTAGAGCAAGAAGCACCTCGCATCCAAAACTAGAGTCTCGGTTTGTATTCTGCAAAGTATGCTGAAAGGCACAAATTCAAGTGTAAGTAGCTTATTTAGGATGTGAAAGAAACACCAGTAGTGAAGAAGTGAGACTAAAGGAAAGACAGCCAAGAAAAATGACCTTTTCAGCAAATCTACTACTGTGGTTTAATTTACTGGGGGTTAATTCATCATAGAAAACTTTTGGAAGTCAGTGTAAACCACACCATACAGGGGAGGAAGCAGGAATGTTTGTATGTGAGCTGCTGTTAGATGCTGTTTGAGGTTTGAGGGTGTTATGGCCCAGCCTCTCTTTCCCTGTGTGGGCAGACTAAGGTATCCTGGGGAAGAGGCAGGCAGGGGACCCAGGGAAAATCCTCTGGAAAAGGATGTAGGAACTGCCCCAAGGAGAACTTAACCATAAAATTGCAAGGGTGATAGATTATGAATGAAACACCTACAGGGTCAACTGCATGTTAATACATGTTACTTCTGGAAAAGAAATCCATGCTCAACACATTTTAGAAAAAATTTGAATTAAATTACATAAATTCATTTGTTTATTTCATAACTTCTCAGACATTTGGGGATATAACAGTGAATGTACATTTTATAGATTGAAATGTATATTTGCAAACTATTTTAGTAGTACCTCTAATAGGGCTAATGTGACTGTTAATATACTTTGGGAATCACCACTCTAATTCATTGCTAAATGTTACGAATGAGAAAAATTAGGTCCACACTGGTGATATCTCAAAGTGAAGTAATATGTACAGAGAATACAGCTTTTAAGAGTTAAGATAGTAAGAAACCAGAATGTGTGTTAGCAGTTCCCAGATATACATAATATTGTTGAGATGTTCCTAATTTCATCTATTTTCCTAGTGGCATTTACTATATAGTGTCTGTGCTTTCTGAAACCAGAGTTTAAAGTATCAAAATATAATCACAGAGATAATAGCTCTCAGCAACTTTATTCTTACTACAAAATTTAGAATTACAGGTATCTTAAACATTTTATATTCAAAACAAGTCATATGAAGCACTATTTAAAATATTTGTACTTTAATATCAGTTAACATACTAATATATTAACACCAAGGCAATGATATTATATTGATATTATCATGAAAATTATACCTCACCTCAAAAGAGAACTTGTAACTCTGTTTTTTCATCCAGAACCCCATGAATGGATCAAACAATATTCTTTAGGGTGGCACCTATGGCTCAAAGGAGTAGGGCGCCAGCCCATATGCCGGAGGTGGTGGGTTCAAACCCAACCCCGGCCAGAAACTGAAAAAAAAAAAAAAAAAAAAAAATTATTTATGTATAACAGGTGAGCAGATAAAAGCCATAAACATCTGGCATATTTGGAAGGGCAGAAGAAGGCATATTCAGAAATTATATGTGGTTAAGATTCCTATTCAGACCTTTTGATCCTAGGCCTGACAATGCCCTTTATAATCTTGTCATGTCAAAATTCTTCAAATAATGTTTTTGCTTATTTTGGTTGGGGTTATGGCATGGCCAATATGCCCCCCAAATGAGCTTCTTTCCTTTGGCATAGCTTAACGTATGAAAATGTGGGAATTCAAAAGAATAACTTCAATGAAAGGTCAACCTCGAGGTGCTATTGGTCAATATAATAAAATGTGCTTTGTAACATATCCTTAAAGTAGCTGCCTGTTTTGTTATTAGCACTATTCTGCATTATTAGAGATGCATGAAACTAAGGCATTCCTAAGGGTTAAAAAACAGCTATCTTTAAGAAAACATAGCAGGTAATGCCAATTAGAAATATTTAAGTATAACAAAGCCTCTGAGAAGGAACTCATCCTAAGGGAAACAGAAATCTTGGACAGGCCTTAACTACTTAAGCACCTCTGTCGTCTGCTGAGAATAGTGTGTGAGATTCTCACGGAGGGTGGTTCTCTATACAGCCCTCTTGGTAATAAAAACAATAACAATAAAAACAAAAACACCCATTTTACCTAAAACTTAATTCAATATGTTAAGGAACAAACAGCACAACTTCCATGTCCCTAGGAAAGAACCCACAACAGAAAATGAGTAAATGTAGTTTGGACACTTTGTGATGGGGTTTCCTTTGATCAGAGGCCCTTAGGGGTGGCCATTCTGCATATTAGTACAATAATTACTCTGCCAAAATAAAGCTGAGATTTAAAAAGAAATAAAATTATTGTCAAATGGAATCTAGGACATTCCAGAAATACTTTAGGGGGAAATTATGCCAGAAGCTGGGTGCCCAATTTTCATATTGAGAGAAGAGTCATTAAATACAAGCTATGATAATAAGCACTGTAATTAAAACATTGATGCATCTTTAGAAAATGTAACAGTTCATAAAATACTTCAATTATTTATAATCATCTTCAATTTCAAGTCAGTTATGTTGTCTTTGGAAGGCAACTAATGATGATTTTGGTACTGTTGACACTTCTCTGAATCCAATTATCTCAATTTTTTTTTTTTTTTAATATGGAGGAAGTAAATTTCAAATAAATGTTCAGTTTATATCCACTGGAAGGTCACGAAAATATTACCATGAGTTATAATGCTTCTGATTAGATATGTAATGCACTTGATTTTCAATATTGGCAAATCCAATATTTACAATTCTCATAATTGGTATATGGTATTATTGTTTACTTGACAAAACTAAGGCCACAAAATTTGTGTCCTTTTTAGGACTATCTCCAGGAAAATAGCAGGATGAAAACACAACTCAGGTTCAGACTCACAAGTCCAGTATTAACATTTTCCCTGCAGGTAGTTAAGACTTTCAAAGCAAAATTCACACTTCATACAACTCTGAAGTTCTTTAGAATTACCGCATCATGGGCATATCAGGAAGTAGTCTGCTTGGTCCATGGATTAGCTTGAAATGTAATGGTCTTTAACACATGAGTGAGTTTTCACCAATGCGTGTGTTCAGAAGCAGGTTGAAGATCTTCATTTGTGAACTGCTGCTTTGTGGAGAAGCTGTGGTCACACATCTCAGTTGTCAACACTATGTTTTAATTTCAGCTCTATTGCTAACTGCCTTAAGGGTATTAAAGCTAGCTTAAAAAATGTTTGCTTCAAGGGAACCCTCTGTAAATTGACTACCCAAAGGACTGTAAAAAACTGACCGACACATGGAGGTGTCAACATAAGAAATGAGGCCTACTCTACTGATACCTACATGTGGCACATGGCTGGTCTGTGAAAGTAAGGCCAACTTAGGGAGGTTGTCCATGTAGGGAGCTGGCCCTTCTGTGCAGGTTGTAATGTGTGTATATATGTGTATAGATACACATTTTTATGTATAATGAAAACATGGACATGTACATGTGTATACATGTATATGCACATAAGCATGTATATAAGTAAATTCATGTGTGTGTATGCACACATATATATAATCGTATAGAATTAAAATGATCATTTTCTTGAATAAGCAGCTTATTTTATTATTCTATGAAATGAGCATAAGAAAACCCAAGTGCCCATCAATCCATGAATGGATTAACAAATGTAGTGCATGTACACCATGGAATACTATGCAACCATAAAAAAGATGGAGACTTCACATCTTTTATATTTACCTAGATGGAGCTGGAGCATATTCTTCTTAGTAAAGTATCTCAAGAATGGGGAAAAAAAAGTATTCAATGTACTTAATACTACTATTAAATCAATATATAATCATCCACACATTTATATGAATGTTAAAACATAACTATAGTCCAGAATGTAAAAGGGAAGAGGAGAGAGAGGGGAAGGGAAGGGAGAGGCTTGGAGGAGGGATGGTATTTGCAGGGACCTAGTCTAATGTGCATAATGCAATGGTTCATTTCAAAACTATTAAGAAAAGAGTATAATTGTCTTACCACAACAAACAAGTCAGTAAGGTGATGGATGTATTAATCAGTTTGATGTAAGCATTTCACATTGTATATCAAATCAGTACACTGAACCACATAAATGCATTAATGTACACAGTTATGATTTATTAAAAAAATTAATAAATAATAAAATTAAAGAATCTTAGCATGTAAGAGTATCATTGTAGAAAAGAGCTAGTAAAATTTTGACCAAGTCACAGGTTGTTATTTAGCATCCTGTTCTTATCACAGCGTCTGACCCAAACCTGACTCCCCAGATTCAAAGGAAACTGTTTTCTCCTTCCCCATCCATTATCGATTACTTTAAGTGAGAATTCTGTCTTCCTTTCCTTTAAGCATGCTTGAGGGCGATTGTTGATTGTTTTAGCTTTTGCAAAATAGATTAAATAGGATAAGCCCAGCCCATTTTTAAAGTATTCAAAATAAATAATGGAGGATATTTGAGTGTACTTCTGAGCTTGTCAGAAAATTTTAAGCCCAGGTGCCCATCGATCCACAAATGGATTAATAAATTGTGGTATATGTACACCATGGAATATTATGCAGCCTTAAAGAAAGATGGAGACTTTTCCTTTTTCATCTTTACATGGATGGAGCTGGAACATATCCTTCTTAGTAAAGTATCCCAAGAATGGAAGAAAAAGTACCCAATGTACTCAGCCTTACTATGAAACTAATTTAGGGCTTTCACATGAAAGCTATAACTCAGTTACAACCTAAGAATAGGGGAAAGGGGGAAAGG
>CAUYPK010034306.1:0-13213 GCA_963574355.1 Loris lydekkerianus
TAGTTCAACTTTTATTCCATGATGGTCTGAGAAGATGCAAGGAATAATTTCTATTTCTTATAATTTGCTGAGGTTAGATTTGTGGCCTAAGATGTGGTCGATTTTGGAATATGGTCAGTGGGCTGATGAGAAGAATGTGTATTCAGTTTTGTTGGGATAAAATGTTCTGTAGATGTCTGTTAAGTCCAGATGTTGAATGGTTGAGTTTAAATCTAAAATGTCTTTGCTTAGCTTCTTTTTGCAGGATCTATGCAGGACAGCTAACGGGGTGTTAAAATCTCCAACTACTATGGAAGTGGAGGAAATCGAGTTGCTCATGTCTGTTAGATTTTCTCTTATAAATTGAGGTACATTGTGGTTGGGTGCATAAATATTAATAATTGAGATCTCATCATATTGAGTATTACCTTTAACAAATATGAAGTGTCCATCCTTATCCTTAATTATTTTGGTTTGTTTAAAGCCTTTTGCGTCTGTGAACAGGATTGCAATGCCTGCTTTTTTCTGCTTTCCATTTGCCTGGAATGTAGATTACCATCCCTTCACCTTGAGTCTATATTTATCTTTTAATGTATGATGCGATTCTTGGATGCAGCAGATATCTGGCTTGAGTTTTTGTATCCAGTCAGCCAACCTGTGCCTCTTTAGAGGACAATTTAAACCATTCACATTAATTGAGAGTATTGATAAGTCTTTAGAGTCTGGTGGACATTTTTAATCCTTTTGCGACTGTGGAAGTTGGAGTTTGATCACAATTTTCTGTGTGGGTTTACTTTTGTGGTGGAGGATTATGCTGGTGTTTATGTAAGATAGGTCTGAGAATATCCTGGAGAGCTGGTTTAGTTATGGCAAATTTCTTCATTTGAAGTATTTAATTTCTCCGTCATAAATGAAACTCAGTTTAGCTGGGTATAGGATCCTGGGTTGAAAGTTATTTTGTTTTAGGAGATTAAAAGTCGATGACCATCCTCTTCTAGCTTGAAAGGTTTCAGCAGAGAGATCTTCAGTTATTTTAATATTCTTCCTCTTGTATGTAATGGTTTTCTTTCATCTGGCAGCTTTCATAATTGTCTCCTTCATATTAACTTTAGTGAAATTCATTATGATGTGTCTGGGGGATGTCTTATTTGGGTTGAGTCGTGTTGGAGGTCTGAAACTGTCAGCTATCTGAATTTCAGAATCTCTTGGCATGTCTGGAAATTTCTCCTTCATAATCTCATGGAGAAGAGACTCTGTGCCTTGTGAAGCCACTTCACCATTTTCGGGGATCCCTATAAGATGAATATTGGTTTTCTGCAAATTAGTCCAGAGTTCTCTGAGAGAGTGATCTGTTTTTGCCCTCCATTTCTCTTCTTCTTGAGAGTTTGGGAGTGTTCAAAAGCGTTGTCTTCAATGTCAGAAATCCTTTCTTGTGCTTTCTCCATTCTGTTACTGAGGGATTCTACTGTGTTTCTCAGATCTTTGAGGGATGCAGCTTCTTGTTTCACTGTGTCAAAATCTTTGGTCATTTGGTCTTTGAATTTATTGAATTCTTGAGATATCTTTTGGGTTACTGCTTGAAGTTGTAATTCAATCTTATTTGCTATCCAGATTCTGAATTTGATTTCTGACATCTCAGCTATTTGTTTGTGCATGGGATCTTGTGCTGTGTCTGCCCCATTGATCCTTAGGGGAGTTGATCTATTCTGATGGTTCACATTGCCAGAGTTTTTCTGTTGATTTTGCCTCATGATTGTTTTTTACCATTGCCTCTGGCCATCCTCAGAGTTGGGGAAATTCTCTCCAATATTAGACCCTAGTGGGATCACTCTATTGTTGCTGGATCCTTGTAGGGAGTGACCCTGTAGTTCCTCTGGGGCTGTCCCAGCTAGGGAGTTCTGGTTGTGGAAGCAGCTTGGGCATGTGACACACCCGGATCCAGCAACAGGGTGGGAGGTGGTGTGCCCAGTGACTTTGGCACAGAGAGCCCAAAGCTCCAGCAGTCTCTGGCCAGGGGAAGGGCTCTGCACAGAGGCAGCGAGGGCTCCGGAGGGCACGCAGCTACCAGTATCCCTGCCCAGGTGAACGAGCCTGTGTGGAGGCCTTGGAGGACACAGGAGGGAGGACACAGAGTTGCGCGGCTCCCACAGTTTCTGGTCAGGGCATGCGGAGGCCCTGAGGGTGCGGGTCATGGGTCGGGGGTTGTGGCAAAGCCCTTATGGAGGTCCAGGCAGCACCAAGCCCAGGAGTTTGAGGTTGCTATGAGCTGTGACACCACGGCACTCTACCAAGGGCAACAGTCCGAGTCTCCAGTGTGCCAAAACTCAGTCTCACTTTGCCCTGAGGGTTAAGGTTGTAAGGCAACTCAGTCCCCACCTTTAGGCTTCTCAGTCACTAGGTTACTAGGTCCTGCCCGATCCTTGCTCTGGGACCCTGAGGGCGGAGCTTGCCAGGGCAGTTCTCTCACAATGGCTTCCTGCAACCCAGCTCAGTGGTTCAGTCTGGGACCCTAGACAATGCCCAAAGTTCTCCGCACTCCTGCTCAAGCTCTTCCCAAGGCACTTCAACTGAGTGCCAAGTCCAAAAACACTGAAACAGTTCACAGGTAAGGCCTTTCCAGTTTGCAGTGTCACTGCTGCTTGTACTTATGGTTGCTGGTGGGATTTGATTAATCGAACACATGCAACCACTTGCCAGTTTTCCACTGTTTTTATCCTCCTTTTGGGGTCCAGAAGTCCCTTGCTGACTCCCTGTATCCTCAAGGGGATGATTATAGGCAGATCCCACCAGCCAGAGATGCCTGGAGTCTCATCTCCTCAGACTCACCGCGCCCAGTTGCAGGGAAGCTGTTACTCGGCCGCCATCTTTCAGGTCCTCCTAAATAATTTTTTAATGCTTTCTCTCCTTAACCCTTTTTTTTTGGGGGGGGTACTATCAATTATGTTTGGTAAGGACTATAACATGAAATATTCCAGTGACTTAGGCAGGAAAAAAAATGGCTTTTGGGGGGGTAATTTTAGAAGTGTCATTTCCACTGTATTTTATGGAAGCAGTCACAAACTCATAAGATTTTAAGAAGAGGGCTGCAGACTTCAGGACTCACTAAGAGAAGGGTCAAAGATTTTGCAGTCAGGTTGTAAGACTGCCACAGACTCCAAGATATCACAGTGTAATATCCAATGGCAGATTTTCAGTATTTACTTTATTTGAGGTTTTTCATACATAATATGTATTATTAAGGTGAATAATGAAGATTAACTTTGACCATAATTTTAGATATTAATTGCATATGATAATTAGGAAAAACATGTCTCTGAGATCCCTTGACTTGAGGAAGCATAACTGGCTGTATAAGGGCAAATAACAATTTGAAGAAAGAGGCTTCATTCACTCACAATATCACAAGAGAATGAAATAAAATAGATACTAAAAAAAAAGTTAAAAGCAAAAAGCTCTTTTAAAAGATAAACAAAATTGACAAACCATTAGCTAGATAGGCCAAGAAAAAAGGAGAAAGGACCCTAACGAAATCAGAAACAAAAAAGGAGACATTACAATTCATACCACAGAAATACAAAGGATTATTAGAGACTATTAGAAGCAATTATCTTCCAAACAAATTAGAAAATCTAGCAGAAATTAATAAATTGCTGGACATATCCAAAGAAAATTGAGCCAAGATTGAACCAAGAAGAAACAGAAAACATAGACAGACCAATTATGTGTAATGAGATTGAATCTGTAATAAAAAGTTTCTCATCAAAGGAAAGCTCAAGGAATTTTGTCACTTATGGTAGCATGGATAAGCTGGAAGTACTTCCCATTAAGTGAAATAAGTAGAGCACAGAAAGATGAGGAATGCATGTTGGCGCTCACATGTGGAAGCTAAGATGATTTCCTAAAAGTACAGAGTAGAACTGTGGTTGTTAGAGGCAGAACAGAGCAGAGGGGAAAGGGAGAGAGGCAAAAGCTGGTTAACAGATACAAAAGTACAACTAGATAGGAGGGACAAATTCTAGTGTTCTGTGGTGCTGTATGGTGACTGTAATTAATAATTTATTATATATTTCAAATAGCTAAATAAGAAAAATTTGAAGGTCCCCAACACACACTAAAAGATAAATATTTCAGGGATGGATATGCTAATTGCCCCGATTTGATCATTATACATCATGTACGTGTATTCAAATATATGCTGTATCCCATAAATATGTTTAATAATTGGGTCAATTGAAAATAATAATAAAAGTTAAAAAAAAATCTGCAAGCAATGCAAGAGGCAAAAACCAGAAAAGCTGAAATATGGAAAAATGGGGAATAAATAACAGGAGGAAAAAGTATGTATATATCTCACACACACACACACACACACACACACACACTCACAAGGTAATCCTAAATGTCATTATGACTTAAGCATTTCCCAACAGATAACATAAACTTAACAGTATTCTGCAGAAAATTCTGAAGACTCTTAAACATTTCAGAAAAGGTTTTGGAAGAAACGTGAAAATGTCACTATTTTCACGTATAGTTTAAGGTGCTTAAATTTCCTCAAGACTTAATTAAAAATTAAAATCAAGACTTAAATTTTTTTAAGTGTTTAGACTGCTACTGACAGACAACTTGCAAGATCTGGATCTTAACAGCAGGGGAAAAAATATTTCATTAAGAATTATAAGATCAAGATTAGATTCATAAATGCCCACCAAGTTTTCTGAAAATTTCCAGCTCTTTATCTTTTGTAATGTATCAATGTACACTGTAACTGCTTTAGAATTAATTGGTAGTGAAAGGGTTGCTGGTTTTATCTACATGTTGAAATATTTTAATGTGACAAAAGGTTCCTATTTCACACTTCATATTTGTAAGTCAAATGATGCAATTCTTTGGGAGAGGAGAAGAATTTTATTCAAAGAAATGAAAATTAATCTGTATCTTTATTTACATGTTTGCAAATAGGAATATGGTCTTTCAATCATCTTTATACGTAGAAATGACAGTGTATAGATGACATCTATACCAAGACTGGGAACTCTTCCCAGAGGTGATGGCTGTTACAGAGAGTGATCCCACTGTCCTATTGCAAACTGCTGGTCTTCATAGCTACAAGGAACAGCCATACTATAAATAAGGAAAAGAAAACTACCATATAATTTAACATAAGATCTATGCCACTGTCCAGTAAATCACTTGAAAATTAGTGAATCAATAAACTACAAATCGGAATTTTCTTTTTGTAGCCATATTGAATAAGTTGGAAAAAGTTTTCATGATTGTAATAGGTGGGAAAGTTATAATAGGAATATAAGGAACGAATTCATTGGAATCACAAATTGCATTGTCTGATTAGAAATCAGAAGTTACGCTTGGCTGACTTCATTCTTACTAATTTGGCCTTTACCCAAATTAGTCGACTGTAGCCAACAATTGTCAATTTTTTTCAGGGCTGTTCTATCAGGAACTCCCTGATACTACAGAAAGAAAACACATCCAGTTTCTGGAGACTGGCCAACTACTTAAACATTTAATTTATTACTTGTCACTCTGTCTTTTTTTTTCCCTGAAGGTCATCCATTTTTCCTATCCTCTTTCTCTTTGGCTATAATGAAGAATTAACCAGGTTGTCTTCATGTTTCCACTGGTATCTATGCCTTTCCTGTTTATGAGCTTTCCTTTGCCATATAGTTTTGATGTCTTCTGGTGTTGTGTCCAAAAAAAATGAAAACAAAGAAAGACATATGACTGTATTGTTCAATGTAAGTAAAAATAAAAATGTTAATAATATAATTATCTTCATTTTGGGGGTCCTCCCTCCTTTCTCTATTTCCTTAATTTTTGTCTATCTGTTGCTTCTTTCTTTGTGAAGACACACAAAGCAAATTGAGCTCATTTTCAGGAATTCCAGAGACCTAAGTATGCCAGCCCATTTCAGAGATATGAAAAGTATATTTTTCTTTCTTGTGCTCTGTGCTTTGTAACAATTTCCCTTATTTGTGATTATTTTGGTTGGTTTGAGGTTTTTTTTTTGCTATAGAAAAAATTATTTGTGGTATTTGGTTATATGAAAGGAATTCTATATTCTTCAGGTCACCCATATGTTTTAGGAACAGCAAAATGAGGAAAGCCTACATGAAGAGTCTTTGGAACCTGAAGTATAGGCCTGAAAGTGCCATGGTGTCAGCCTACTTCACTGTAACCTCAAACTCCTGGGCTCAAGTGATCTTCTTGCTTCAATTTCTTGAGTAGCTGGGACCACAGGCACTTGTTACAACACTGACCTAATTTCTCTATTTTTAGTAGAGACAGGCTCCTACTCTTGTTCAGGCTGGTCTCAAACTCCTGAGCTCAAGCAGTTGGCCCACATTGACCTCCGAGAGTGCTAGGATTATAAGCGTGAGCCACCACCCCCAGCCACAATTTAAATATTTTATAATAAACTTTATTTACAAGTATTTCAGCTGCCGATATAACTACAGAAATTAAGTAGTCTAGAATTTGTGGAGGCTGTTAAAATTTTTTGTAACAACCCAGTTTCTACTGTTGGAAATTTGCTTATAATAGCATATTATACAATCTATAGGAGCTATTGTCTCATGAATGCATGTCAAACTAATTCATAGGAAAGCAGGATGGATAAATGGATCATCAATTGATAATCACTGAAAGCAAGTGATGAGTTCATCAGATTTATTGTATTAATTTCACTATGTTTGATTATGTTTGAAATTTTTAATAATAAAAAGTTAAATATAAATTATTAAAAGAGAAATTCTTTCTGTTTAGATCTCATTTTTTCCTGACATAAAACATAGACATGAAATGGAAAAAAAGTATAGTTGAGAGGCCAATAAAGCAATTTTATTAGAAATGTTTATTTTATAAGTTATGCCTGGGAAGCCATAAGAAAAGTAGGAACTTGCCTTTAGACTTATCTTTACCACATCTGTCTATCCACAATCTATAGTCTTTACCTGAAAACTCACCCTGAAGGAGATCCCTGTATTGTACACAACAATTCAGCCCTTGTACAACAGCACAAGGGAACTATCCCCTCTGGAACGCATGTCAAAGTAATCCATAGAGAAGTAGGATTATTTTCTTACGCTCTCCTGCACAGATGAGGACATTACAGGAATGGTGGGTGAGATTTCTGATTAGTTCTAAATGGTGCTATTGATCTCTGAGCTGAGGAGATAGCATCTGGTGGAAATTTTCATTATAGATTGAAGATTTTATACTCTAGAAGCACGTGTATGTCATTCGACTACTAAGGGCTTCCCACAACAAGGGAAACAAACAGCTGACTATACAAAGATGAGACATTACTGTAGATTTTGAGCAGATTTTTGGAAGAGGAGAGAGAAGGGGAGGAGATTTCTCAAACTATACCAGAATCAGGTTAACCAGCAACATCTCCTAGAAGTATACTGTAAAAATCTTCCTAAGTCATATTAATGACTCTATTAATGATTTATATTTTATTTGATGGGTTCCCTATTATCACCATGATTTTAATGCTTGAACTGGCCAGATGTGTTTATTAAGAAGGAACAGGTTCCCTTTTGTGCCTTTCTGATACACATCTGATATACATGTGAGTGGATGGTGGAGAGGCAGGAGGGCTGACTGGAGGCAGCTTTCCAAAGAGGCTCCCATCCAGAAGTAGAGTTAAAGGACAGATGTTTAGCAAGTAAGCTGATGGTTTAAAGCTGAGTCAAGAGAGAAGCTTGAAGAACGCACATCAACTCTGCTGAGACAATCTGTGACCCCCAGGTAAACAAACAATAGATATGAAATCTATCGCCAAGTGGATGGGAGTCTCCTTCACCATAAGAACGGCTTGCAGTATACTTTCTACAAACAAGTGAGCAGAGTTCAAACATCCTCCATTTTATCCCATGGGACAGAACCTCTAAAAAACAGATCTCCTTCCCCGAGGGTGCCATGGCACACTTCTGCCAGGCATAAAAATGTATAAAACTGTATATATTCTCTACCTGCAATTCTGAACTCCCAGCACTCCCTTCCACTCTCACCCCAAGGTCTGGAAGCCTGTCCCCCATGGAGTCTAGATTCTTGGGCATTTTCTTGAGAGGTGTGGAAAGGACACGCGCTGTCGCTGGGCTGTGTTGAATCTGTGGTACAGGAGTAAGAAGACGGTCAACTGAGAGGGAAGAGGAGAGATGGTGCCCCAAAACACAGAGAAGCAACCCTAGCAGCAGGAAAAATAGGGCTCACACCCCAGGGATATTCCAGAGAGGGGCTGCCTGTTTCTCTGGGCAACCAGAGGTAGCTGGGCATCTTCTCTGGTGGTAACCACTGGCAGAACAGATCTGGAATGGAAACACAAGCCCCATGACTGAAGGGTATGCCTGAGGCCATACCTGCCTGGGCTGAGCATGGGGACTAGAATACACATGCATAGAGATGGCAGACTCCCAGGGCAGGAGTGACTCAGAGGATGGCTTTCCTAAGCCTATGACACATCCAACCCTCAGGGGATCACATCTGAGACAAAGGCAGGCAGGCAGAGGCTAGAACTGACAGCTGAGTATGAGCTCTAATCACATGCACCCAAACACAAACTGCAGCTGAGACAGGGTAGTGGCACAGAATGGGGCTGAGTTGCAGCTTCTGTGAACCCAAACTGTGTCTGATGCACAGGGGAATATAGCCTGGACAGAAACAAATTCGGCGAAGTTGTTCTTTTCTGTCAGCAACATCAATCAGGGGTGGAGGTGGAACTGAGTGAACCACCACAGCCTCCATTAAGCACCTGAGGTTGTCACGCCTCACCTTCCCCTGACAGATAGTGGCATAGTGGCAGAGAGTGGTGGCCTGGCTGAGGAGACATAGATCTCCCTGTGACTCAGGCAGATGCAAAACATGGGGCATCTGCTCATTGCAATGAACTGGATCACAGCTTTGTGGGGTTACCAGTGACTGGGTGTGACAGAGGTGCAAGGTGGGGAAAGAGGCATCACCATTCCCAGACTAATTTATTTGCTGGGTGGATCTTTCTGACCTCATGGAGCATGGGAGCGAATCATACTTGAGCTGCCAGCAGATTTCTGCTATCTAGTTGCCAGAGACCTTTTGAACTCTCCCACCTGAGACTGGTGCTGACTGGGACAATTGATTTGAAATTTGTGAACTGGGTCAATCACCTGAGGACTATCTAAGTGGTACTCAGAGTGTGTGGCTGTGGGAAGATTGGGTTTTCCTTTTCCAGATGTTGCCCATGGGGGTGAGGAGACTTAATTGCTAGTATTTCCTCACAGCTGAGACTTCAACCCATAGTAACTGATTCACTATAGTCGGACAGAGACCAGCTGAAAACAAGACAGAGCCACTTAGACCCACCACACCAAGCAGATTCCCAGTTTCTCAGGCCTTAGCACTGTACAGGTCCTCAGCAAAGCTCTAGGGGAAAAGGTACAGACACAAGTCTCAGCTCTTGGACAAAGGGCTAGTTAACCACTAATCCTGGAGCCCTCAACCCAACTTCTCCTTATCTGCTTATCAAGCCAAACAGTGTAAAATAAACAAGGGATGGAATCAGCAGAAAAACTCTGGTAACATGAATAACCAGAGTAGATCAACCCTTGAAAGGAACGATATGGCAGACACCAGCTGAAAATCCCATTCATAAACAGATGGCTTAGATGTCAGAAATAGAGCTCAGAATTTGCATTGCAAATAAGATTAATAGAATAGAGGAAAAGTTGGAATTAGAAATTCAAGGAGCATTACAAAAATTGTCTCAAGAATTCAATGAATTCAAGACAAAATCACCATAGATTTTGGCACATTGAGACAAGAATTTGGAGCCCTCAAAGACCTGAGAAATATAGTAGAATCCCTCAGTAACAGAATGGAGTAAACAGAAGAAAGGATTTCTGACATTGAAGACAAAGTTTTTGAACGTTCCCAAACTCTCAAAGAGGAAGAGAAATGGACAGCAAAAAATGGATCATTCTCTCAGAGAGCTCTGGGAAGAAAACTAATATGCAAAAACTAATGGACAGCAAAAATGGATCTTTCTCTCAGAGAGCTCTGGGAAGAAAACTAATATTTGAAAACTAATGGACAGCAAAAATGGATCTTTCTCTCAGAGAGCTCTAAGAAGAAAACTAATATTCGAAAACTAATGGACAGCAAAAATGGATCATTCTCTCAGAGAGCTCTGGGAAGAAAACTAATATTCACCTTATAGGAATTCCTGTAGGTGACGAAGTGGCTTCTCAAGGCACAGAGGCTCCTCTTCATGAGATAATGAAAGAGAACTTTCCAGACATGCCAAGAGATTCTGAAATTCAGACAGCAGACAGTTTCAGAACCCCAGCATGACTCAACCCAAATAAGACATCCCCAGGCATGTCATAATTAACTTTACTAAAGGTAATATGAAGGAAAAAATTCTGAAAGCAGCCAGATGTAAGAAAACCATAACCTATAAAGGGGAAGAATATTAGAATGACTGCAGATCTCTCTGTTGAAACCTTTCACACTAGAAGGCTATGGTCATCGACTTTTAATCTCCTAAAATAAAATAACTTTCAACCCAGGATCCTGTATCCAGTGAAACTGAGTTTCATTTATGATGGAGAAATTAAATACTTTAATGATAGTCACATGTTGAAGAAATTTGTCATAACTAAACCAGCTCTCCAGAATATTCTCAGACCTATCCTCCATAGTGACCAGTGCAATCTTCCACCACAAAAATAAACTCACTCAAGAAACTTTTGATCAAATTCCAACTTCCACAGTGGTTAAAGGATTAAAAATGTCCACTAGATGTTTGAAAAACTCGATACCCGAAATTCTACCAGGCTTATCATTATTCTCCATTAATGTGAATGACTTAAATAGACCTCTAAAGTGGCACAGATTGGCTAACTATATACAAAAACTCAGGCCAGATAACTGCTGCATTCAAGAATCTCATGTAACCTTAAAAGATAAATATAGACTCGGGGTGAAGGGATGGTCATCTATATTCCAGGCAAAAGGAAATAAGAAAAAACAGGTATTGCAATTTTATTCACAGATACAATAGACTTTAAACTAACAAAAGTAAGGAAAGGTAGGTATGGTCACTTCATATTTGTTAAGGCACATGTTTGTTAAGGCACATGTGTTAATATTACATGATGATATTTCAATTATCAACATTTATGCACCCAACCAGAATGTGCCTCAATTTATAAGAGAGACTCTAACAGACATGAGCAACTTGATTTCCTCCAGCTCCTTAATAGTCAGAGATTTTAACACTCCTTTTGCAGTGTTGGATACACCCTCCAATAAGAAGATAAGCAAAAAAATTTTAAACTAAACTAAACCATTGAACATTTGGATTTAACAGCACATTCTTCTCATCACCCCAGGGAACTAACTCCAAAATTGATCACATCTTAGGTCACAAGTCTAACCTCAGCAAATTTAAAAGAATAGAAATTATTCCTTGCCTCTTCTTGGACCATAATTGAATAAAAGTTGAACTCAGTAACAACAGAAATCTGCATACTCTTATAAGAACGTGGAAGCTAAATAACCTTATGCTGAATGATAGCTGGGTCATATACGAGATTAAGAAGGAAATTACCAAATTTTTGGAACGAAATGATAATGATGACATGAATTATCAGAACCTCTGGGATACTGCAAAGGCAGTCCTAAGAGGGAAATTTATAGCTCTGCAAGCCTTCCTCAAGAGAATGAAGAGACGAAGTTAACAATTAATGGGACATCTCAAGCAACTGGAAAAGGAAGAACATTCCAATCCCAAACCCAGCACAGGAAAAGAAATAACCAAAATTAGAGCAAAATTAAATGAAATTGAAAACAAAAGCATTATACAACAGATCAATAAATCAAAAAGTTTGTTTTTTGAAAAGGTCAATAAAATAGATAAAACTTTGGCTAACCTAACCAGGAAAAAAACAAGAGTAAATCTCAAAAGTCATCAATCAGAAATGGTAAAGACAAAATAACAATAGACTCCTCAGAAATTTAAAAAGTCCTTAATGAATATTACAAGATACTTTATTCTCAGAAACATGAAAATCTGAAGGAAATAGACTAATACTTGGAAGCATGCCACCTTCCAAGACTTATCCAGAATCAAGTGGAAATGTTGAATAGGCCTATATCAAGTGCTCAAATAGCATCAACTATACAAAATCACCCTAAAAAGAAAAGCCCGGGACCAGATGGCTTCATGTATGAATTTTACCAAACCTTGAAAGAGGAACTAGCACCTATATTACTCAACCTATTCCAAAATATAGAAAAAGAAGGAATACTACCCAACACATTCTATGAAGCAAACATCACCCTGATCCAAAAACCAGAAAAGGCCCCAACAAGAAAAGAAAATTATATACCAATATCACTAATGAATATTGATATAAAAATATTCAACAAGATCCTAACAAACAGAATCCAGCAGCACATCAAGCAAATTATACACCATGACCAAGTGGGTTTTATCTCAGGGTCTCAAGGCTGGTTCAATATATGTAAATGTATAAATATAATTAGCACATAAACAAATTAATAAACAAAGACTATGTCATTTTCTCAATTGATGCAGCAATAGCTTTTGATAACATCCAGCATCCATTCATGATCAGAACACTTAAGAAAATTGGTATAGAAGGGACTTTTCTTAAACTGATAGAGGCCATCTACAGCAAACACACAGCCAATATAGTATTGAATGGAGTTAAATTGAAATCATTTCCACTCAGATCAGGAACCAGACAAGGTTGTCCATTGTCTCCACTGCTCTTTAACATTGTAATGAAAGTCTTGACCATCACAATCTGGGAAGAAAAGGCGGTGATGGGAATCCCCATAGGATCAGAAGAGATCAAACATTGTCTCTTCACAGATGATATGATTCTTATATCTGGAAAACACCAGGAATTCTACTATAAAACTCTTAGAAGTGATCAAGGAATACAGCAACATCTCAGGTTATGAAATCTACACTCTTAAATCTGTAGCTGTTATATATACCAACAATAGTCAAGCTGAAAAAATAGACAAAGACTCTATTCCATTCACAGTAGTGCCAAAGAAGATGAAACATTTGAAGTTTATCTAACAAAAGATGTGAAAGATCTCTATAAAGAGAACTATGAAACTCTAAGAAAAGAAATAGCTGAAGATATTAACAAATGGAAAAACATACCATGCTCATGGCTGGGAAGAATCAACA
>CAUYPK010034309.1:0-22264 GCA_963574355.1 Loris lydekkerianus
GGTCTTACTATGTTGCTCAGTCTGGTCTAAAACTCCTTAGCTTCCAGTGATCTTTCTGCTTGAGCCTCTGAAATTCCTGAGAGTATATATGCGATGTATGTTGCTCAACCATATTTATGCTTTGGTGAAGGTTTTTCTACATGATCCTCATAGATTACAGCCCGTAGATCACAAAATAACAACTCTATAATTTACACACTCCAGAATTCAGCCATTTGAAGTATAGAGTTTCAGACTACAAATTCAGGAATCACTTGCATACTTTGTTTGTTAGTAGAGTAGTTTCCCTTAAGGTATAGAGAAGAGAGATAGAGGAAGGAAAGGAATGGAGTGAGCAAGTGAATGAGAGGGACATTTGGAGGTAGGAAGGACAAAGGGAGGAAGGGACGTGGGAAACAAAAAAGGGAAAATGAGCATACTTGGCTGATTTAAAACAAGTTATAAAAATATGAAAAAATCATGCCTTCAAGCTACTGTATATAAAAGCTGTGCAGTAAAGTTGAGGTTGCCTTTTTCTATTGAGGAAAGGTCCTCCTGATCCCGCTATTTTCTGTTTTTTTTTCTTTTTTTTTTTTCTCCCTGTGCCATGCCAGTCTACTCCCGGGTTCCAAATAACTTGGCAAGGCTGTTTCCTGAGAGTGGGGTTCTGTTCTCCACACTCAATTTCTGCTTCCAAAATTTTGTTTGTATATCCAGGCAAGGAATTCAACCATCCCTCCTTTCCTTTTCATGTGAAGAATTTGTAAAGCAAGTGGAAAAATATGGTTTATACCTAGTGTTGCCCTGGGATGTTACAGACCAAGAACCTGAGCCCAAAGTTTACACAGTAATTTCATAGACCTGACAGGTACATCACACAATTCTTAGTTCTACTGTTCCTTAGATTTTATTTCCTTATCTAGAGTAGGCTTATTTAGGACAGCAGGTGTCCTACTGAAGGTCCTCTCGAAATTTAGTTAAGCCATTTGTCCAGAAGGTACTCCCTACATGCAATTATTTCTTATGCTTCTGGGAAATATCAGCCTATCTGGAAAGTTCAAACATACCCGACTTCCCGGCCACGTTGGTCCAAACTTTTGGCTTCTTAGACAGTTAGGAAGGAGAAGAGTTATTTTCAGCCACACTTTCAATACACAATCACTAATGAAATGCGATAAGCAAAAAAGAGATGTCAGCATAATTGTGGTGATAGCTGTCACCACGGATATGCAAAACAGTGCTGACATAATCCCTATGTGTCACCAGGGCCTGAGAATTGGACACTTCTCAAAGCCCCTCAAAGCCACTTAAGTAGAGCTCAATGACTTTTGCCACATAAGACTATAATATTTGTTTGCTCTGGGAGGCCAAGGTGGGCATATCCTCTGAGCTCAGGGGTTAGACACAAGGCAGAGCAACAGCAAATATCCTCAGCCCCAATCACATACCCTGTTTGTACTAAAATACAAAAGGAGATCAAGGGTTTTGGCGCTTCCCTTTTCTTCTAGCTACACCAGATGTTGAGGCAGGAGGATTTCCTTCATCCCAAGATTTGGATGTTGCTGTGTGCTATGTTGATGCTATGACACTCTAGCCCGGGCAATGTAGTGAGAGGGAAAGAAAGAAGGAAAGAAGGAAAGAAGGAAAGAAGGAAAGAAGGAAAGAAAGAAAGGAAGAAAGAAAGAAAGAAAGAAAGAAAGAAAGAAAGAAAGAAAGAAAGAAAGAAAGGGGAAGGGAAGGGAAGGGAAGGGAAGGGAAGGGAAGGGAAGGGAAGGGAAGGGAAGGGAAGGGAAAGGAAGGGAAGAAAGGAAGGAAGGAAGGAAGGAAGGAAAGAAGGAAGGAAGGAAGGAAGGAAGGAAGGAAGGAAGAAAGAAAGAAAGAAAATTTGCTGGGCACAGTTTCCAAAAGCCAAGGTACAAGGAGAGGTCAGTTGGGAAATGAAATAAGAAACTACATAAAAAAGGAGATTTATTGTGGCCCTGTGGGCGGACAATGAATCAGGACAAGTGGGTATGGAACTGGTTCATTAGGATATTGCCAGTTGATTTGATGGGTAGGTGTTCTCTAGAGGTCTAATCCTTGGGTTCAGACTGATCCAGGAAAGGGAATATTGGTCCACATTGAAGGAGTTCAACAGAGTAGGTGCAGGGTATCCTCTGGATCTTTTAGTGTGCATAGAAAAAATGTGATTTGATTCAAGAATTCATTGTGTGTGCAGTTCCCAGTGAGAAAGAATCTAGACTATCAAAGGGTCAGAGTTACAGAAAATCAAACTATTTAATTAATAGAGGTTGTAGGAAAACAATTTTCCTATGAGAATAATTTTTCTATTTGACATCTAATCTAGGGCAAAATTTTCAACTCTAGATCCATGGTCAAAATTAAAAATGAGGGGTAATTTCCCTACCAATGTTTTTCTTTTTTTACGTACTGAGAGTCTCCTTTAGTTGCCCTTGGTAGAGAGCCCTGGTATCATATTTCACAGTAAACTTCAAGAGAATGGATTCCCACAGCTTTCAGTCTAAGCACCTGCATACCATCCGGCTGTTTTTTATTCTTCAGAGCTGTGGATCTCAGTAGTGCTTATCCTGGTCTCCAATTCAGAAACTCAAGCAATCCAACTCAGGGGACCTCCCAAAGTGCCAAGATGACAGGCATGAAGTACCACTGCTGGCCACCAACCATAATTTGAAAACTACCCCAAATTCAAGGACTGGATTGGTGGTTTACACCTGTACTTCTAACACTCTGGGAGGCAGAAGTAGGTGTACCAAAGTAACTTGGCACTCTGGGGGAGCACCTGGAGTCCAAGATCCTCAGAAGGCTCAGGCAGTAGGATCTTTTGAAGCAAAAGTTTGAGATTGTGGTTAGCAATGATGACTTCAGGGCAATCTACCCAGGGGAAAGTTGTCAGACTCTGTCTAAAGGAAAAAGAAAATGACAACTTTGGCAGGATGGAACAATGTGCCTTCCATGTCAATTCTTGGTAACCTGTGTGTTAGCATGGAAATAGGGTTGACTGTCTCTCAAGTACTCTCATGACCTGGGTATTTCTTATGCTGTGAGTTTTTTGAGCACATCAAGTTTTGGAAAACATACCATGTATGATGCAAACACTCCAATTTGTACAAAGAATCAACACATTGAAAATGACATAAAGGTATCTATGTACAAAAGACTCAAAAAAATTTAAAAAAAAGTTTTGTTAAACAAATTCAAGCAGCTTTAATGAAATAAGTACTTCACCCTTTGAAAGTATACAATTATTTGTTTCTTAGTAGAGTCACACAATTATACATCTATTATCACAATCTAGTTTTAGAACTTTGTCTTCTCCCCCAACCAAGGAATGTAAATACCTAATAGCAGTCACTTTCACATCCCCACCACCCTCCCCCCCCCTTTCCCCTACTCCTAGCAAGACAATTGGCTTTGTCTTGATGTTTTCTTCTGAGTTCAGTCATGCCGTGTGTGGTCTTTTTTAAGTGACCTTGTTCCCTTATTATAATGATGTTAAAGTTCATTTCTATTTTAGCATAAATGTGCACTTCATTCCTTTTGATTGCTGAAAATATTTCATCATGTGAATAGAACACGTTATATGTATCCAGTCATCTGTAAATCCCATTAGTAGTCCTGAAGACATTCCTTTTTCAGCTATGAATTTTTTGTTGTTGTTGTTGCAGTTTGGCTGGGGCTGGTTCTGAACAACCCATCCTTGGTATATAGGGCCAGCGCCCTACTCACTGAGCAAGAGGATACTCTCTTCATCTAATATTTTTAAAATATTTTATCAACAAGATATGTTGCCTCTGTCAAAAGCCTTTTCTGTGTCTCTTGAGGTGACCGTGTGGTTTTCCTTACCGATTCTATTAGTGTAGTGTGTTTTATTAGTTGATTTTCCCATATTGAGCTAGACTGGCAATCCTGGTAATAAATCCCATTTGGCAT
Organism: Loris lydekkerianus; assembly: GCA_963574355.1. Classification (NCBI taxonomy): domain Eukaryota; kingdom Metazoa; phylum Chordata; class Mammalia; order Primates; family Lorisidae; genus Loris; species Loris lydekkerianus. The sequence goes on from CAUYPK010034309.1 coordinate 3,931, forward strand.
ACGTGTCTAAAACATTTTGTATGCTAGCAAACTTTTTCTGCACCTATACTGTATCTCTCTTATAAATTTAATACTTTGATTCCCCCTTTGCCCCTGAAAAATGCCTGGGTACCATCATAGATCAAGGAAATGGAAGCACATAAGCTGGAGTGATCCTTCTGAGTTTATGTTTTTCAACAGCTGAGATTACAGGCCCATGCCACGACTACAGAGGAAGATTTGCACTTATGTCTTGGACATGTTGGGTCTTACTGTGTTTTTGAGTCTGGTCTGAACAGTTATCTTTACTTTACAGTGATCTTTCTCCCTCAGCTTCTGAAATTGCTGGGGTTACAGGTGTGAGCTATATTGCTCACCCATGCTTATGTTTCGATGAAGGTTTTTCTCTCTTTTCCTTGTAGATAACAGCCCATAGTTTACAAAACAACTGCTCTATTCAGATATAACTTACCCATTCTACAATTCATTCATTTCAAATATAGAGTTCAAGACGACACATACAGGGATCACTGGTATAGTTTGTCTGTTTGTTACTGGAGAAGGTTCCCTTAAGGTGTAGAGGAGAGAGATAGAGGAAAGGAAGGAAGGAAAGTAATGGATAGAGAAAGTTAGACAGAGACAATTGGCAAAGGAAGGATAAAGTGAAGGATGGGCAAAGTGAGGGAGGACTGGAAGAAAACAAAGAAAGAGAAAATGATCAAACATAGTGGCTCACACCTATAATCACAGTCCTCTGGCAGGCTGAGATGAGTGGAGATATTTCTTTCTTAGTTTTTTTTTTTTTTTTTTTTTTTTTTGCATTTTTTGGGTGGGGGTGTGTTTGTATCTGCCATCGCTGGCACATGGTGTCCTCGCCCTACTCTTCTGAGCCACAGGCATCCTCCCATGAGTAGAGTCAATTTTTTATTTCAAAATTGATTTTATTGCAGCCAAAACAGTGGAATTAACTGTACATAATAAACTATTATTCTATATGTGTGTGTATAATATATATATATATTATACACACACACACACACACATATATATATATATATATATATATATATATATATATATATACACACACACACATATTAAGTTATAGGGAACAAAGTTTATTTTGGCAGATAGTGTTAAACAAAATTAAAGTTGCATACAGTAGTAACATAACTCAACATCCTTAATTTGGTATAAATGTAACACATTTTCTTGCTTTCCTGTGTTCTGCTCAATCACCATACCTAAACTGCTTTATAAAACTGATAGGCTGAAATTTAACTTTATTGTTTTCACTTATGCTCTGATTCCAAACAAAACTTTTCATAAGCTTCTTCTATCTCCGGGTCCATCTCATCATCAATATCATCCAAGTATGGATCAACAGCCTGTGATAAACCTGTTCCATTTTCTTCATAATCTGGAAGAAAGTCCTCTCTTTCAAATAACTCTTGATATTTCTCTTGGTAATCTGGATCAGCATCAGTAAAAGGAACACCATCAGATATATAAAATGCTGGTTCATTCATAAAGTAGTTAGGATCATTTTCAGGTGTTGCTTCTCTGTATTATGAAGTTTCATGAATCATGAACTCTACCCCAGTTAATAGACTGGAGTTCTACAAGTTTCAGGAGCATCTGTTTTATATCTCTGCTGCAGTCTGCATGTAGGATATTTTTGATTCTCTGAATAATTTCTTCTATGTCAATCTTTCCTTTTTCTTTCCATGCATCTTTGAAAACTGACTTAGTCAACTTCAGTAATTTTACTGCACAAATAAAGTTGTCATCCATAAGATTAGATAAGAGAGCATTCAGCAATTCTCAGAGACCAACCTGAAAAATATCTGCTCTTGTAACCTGTCCATTTGTTCCCTTGATTTCTAGGTTAAGATAACGTTCTCCCAGAAAGAGTACAAATGCATGAAATTGTGTTCAAGTAACTTCACCCCCTTTTGCAGCTTGATCTTTAACTTTGTATTCAGTCTGACATCTTTGAAGTAGTAATTGGCGGAAGTTGTCACTCTTTGGGGTAATTGTCAGATGATGGGACAGGTAATTACTCAGGCAAAATCCCATATAGAGGAAATTTGGGATAGATGTAGCCTGTTGATAGATGAGTTCCACCAGTTCTGGCAAAGCATCATCTGTTGTAACCCAATCATTCAGGGTCTTTGCAAACTGTTCAATTTCAGTTTCAAAACTGCCAGGCTGCTCTGTAAAATGATTCAAAAAATCCTGAACATATTCTCATAGAGTGGAATAATCCTCACAAGCATCCTCATAGGATTCTGTATAATTCAAAGAATAACTTGATGAGTAAAATTCAGGGGCATTCACGGACAGTTTAGACATTAATACAGGAGCTACAACCACCTGAGGTTTAGCCATTGCTGACTCTGAGTTTTGCTGTGGGATTTCATCCTGTGAACTAAGTGGAGATCTCAGGGGCTTTGTTTGCTCCCAGGTGAACCTGACCTAATCAATGGTTCTCTGAAGAGTAGTGCCATGAGTGGAGTTGTTGAATGAGGGGGTGCTGAAAATTGACTGAGCAAGAGGCAAGTGATTCTGTCTCTACTAAAAAGTGACAAATCATCATGACTTTGCATCAGGCACCAGCAGTCCTAGCCACATGGGAGTCTCACGAAGGAGGATTTCCTGAATCCTGGAGTTTGAGGTTGCTATGATGTAGGCTAAGGTTACAAAAGACTACACTGGACCACACACAGAAACTGTATCTTAATAATACCCAGGAATACACACATGCATTGACAAATCAAAATAACTAACTAAGTAACTAACTAACTAACTAACTAAATAAATAAAATAAATAATAACCAACAAAGATTTTCATCATCTAAAAGGACCAGAATTACCTTGATGGTTCAAGCATAGTAGACATGTTTAAGACCTGTTAATCTATGACCAAATTGAGGATTTAGCCAGGCAAAGTAAATTTTGTAAGCTTATCTCAAATGAATGTTTTGGAGTAGCTGTCAAACAGGTCCTTGAAATAGTGTTCCAATGTGCATTGCCTGTGGCAAAGTGGGTAGGGCACCGGCCCTATATAACAAGGGTGGTGAGTGAGAATCGAGCTATAGCCAAACTGCAAAAAAAAAAAAAAAAAATCCAGGTTTGGAGTGAACTCTTATAGTTCCAGCTACTCAGGAGCCTGAGGCAAGTGAATCTCCTAAGCTCATAAGTAGGAGCTTGCTGTGAGCTGTGATGTCACAGAACTCTACCCAGGGTGACAAATCAAAACTCTATCTCCATGAAAGAAAAAAAAAGAAAAAAAAATATATATAGTGTCCTACTTAAGTGACTCCATGAAGTTATGACAGCTGTTATGCACCCTGAGTCATACTGCTGTACAAAAATCTCAACTGTTGTGTCAGCCTAGTGCTGGAAATCTCAACTGTCAATAGAATCAAGAAGGCACAAATAGGAGATCATTTCTCCATCTGTGGATGGAGGGCTAAGAACTTTCCTGGTTCAAACCCTTGAAAGACACCAGGGGAAGTGAGCAGAAAAGGCCACTCAGTATCTTTGACAAGAAGCCTGGATCCCAGGACATTACAGGATGAAGTCACTACATGGTCCCTGTGGATGACATCACAATGAGTATGGCCCTGGGTTTCCATTTTTATGGTTATCCTTATTCCTGCTAAGTATGTGTTGTGGTTATCTGTGTTTGTCATAGGTTCATACTGTGACAAGAGAGTGTGGCCCTGCTACCCACATTCAATTCCTGCCTCCAAAAGTGTGTTTTTATATCCGGTCAAGAGATTCAACAACCATTTCTTCCCTTTTCACGTCATGAATTTGTAATCAAGTCGAAGACTATTGATTATAACCAATGCTGCCCTTGGATGGTACAGATCAAGAACCCAAGCCCATAGATCACACAGTGATTTCACAGACATGACAGGTGCATCACACAATTTCTAGTTCCACTTTTCTGAGATTTTATTTCTTTCTCTAGAGTAGGCTTGCTTTGGACAGTAGGTATCCTACTGAAGGTCTTCTCTCAAAATCTGATTAAGCAATGTGTTCATACATCCCAGCATCATAAGAAATAACTCCATACCTGCAGTTATTTATTTTGATTCTGTGACATATCAGCTCATTTGGAGAGTTTCACCATACATGACCTCAGGGACAGGTATGTCCAAACTTTTGGCTTCTTGGCCACATAGGAATTAGAAGAGTTTTGGGGCTCATGTTTAATACACAATCACTAATGAAAGCTGATAAGCGAAAAAGCGATGTGGGCATAATTGTGGTGATATCTGCCACCACGGATATCCAAAAAATTCCTGACATAATCTGTACATGTAACCGGGGCTTGAGGATTGGATACTCCTCAAAGCCCCTCAAAGCCCCTTAAATGGAGCTCAATGACTTTTGCCACACATGACTATAATATTTGGTTGAACTGGGAAGCCAATGTGGTCTAATCCCCTGAGCTCAGCTGTTGTAGATAGGGCAGAGCAACAGCAAGGTATCTTAGCCCTGACCACACAGCTAGTTTGTACTAAAATACAAACACTTGTCAAAGAATGTAGCCCTTGCCTTTAGTTCAAACTACTCCAGAGACTGAGGCAGGAAGATCCTTTCATCCCAAGAGTTGGATGTTGCTGTGTGGTAGGCTGATGCCATGACACTCCAGCCTGGGCAACAGAGTGAGAGGTTGTCTTATGAAAAATAATGAAAGAAAGAATAAAAGAAAAATAAATAAATAAAGAGAGAGAGAGAAAGAAAGAAAGATGAAAAGAAAGAAAGAGAAAGAGAGAGACAGAGAGAGAGAGAGAGAGAGAGAGAGAGAGAGAATTAATTTGCTAGGCACAGTTTCCATGAATTATGAGAAGAGGTCATTAGGTAGATGGAAAATGGGACTACATTTTATGGAGATTTATTGTGGCCCCTGAGTGGGTAACAATGAGTCAGGATAAGTGGGCTTGGGATTGGTTTGTTAGGATATTGCCAGTGGATCTGATGGGTAGGTTTTATTTAGAGATGTCTGCTCCAAGGGATTGAATTGATTGGGGCAAGGGAATATAGGACCAGATTGAAGGAGTTCAACAGAAGAAGTGGAGGGTATCCTCTGGATCTTTTAATTTGCATAGGAAAAACCTAACTTGAGTCAAGAATTCATTTTGTGTTCAGTTTCCAGTAACTTCAAGAATCTAGGATATCAAAAGGTCAAAGTTACATAAAATCCAAATGGTTGATTACTAGAGGTTGTACAAAAAGTATTTCCATATGAGAGAATAATTTCTTTAGTTGACATTTAATCTAGGGGAAAATTTTCAACTCTAGATTCATGGTTAATATTAAAAATTAGGAAAAAGTTCCCTAATAATGGTTTTCTCTATTTATGTATTAAGACAGAGTTGCCTTTTGTTGCCCTCAGTAGAGTGCCCTGGTATCATATCTCACAAAAAACTTTAAGGGTTATCATCAAGGGAAACAATTTCCTCCTTTGGGAATCTAGGTACCTGCATAACTTCTGGCTGTTTTTTGTTCTTCAGAGATAAGAATCTCAGTAGTTCTCATGCTGGTCTCAAATTCAGAAACTCAAACAATCCAACTCACAGGGCCTCCCAAATTGCCAAGATGATAGGTATGAAGCACCACCACTGGCAACCAACCATAGTTAGAAAAATATCCCAAATTCAAGGTCTGTAGTGGTGGCTCACACCTGTAATGCTAATACTCTGGGAGACAAAATCTGGTGGACCAAAGTAACTTGGCACTGTTGGGGAGCCTCTAGACTTCCAGATTCTCAGGAGGCTGAGGAAAAATAAGATCTTTTGACCCAGGAGTTTGAAATTGTGGTTAGCTATGATGACTTCAGGACACTATATCCAGGGAGAAGTTATCAGATGCTGTTTCAATTAAAAAGAAAATGATAACTTTAGCAATATAGAATAATATGCCTTCCATGTCAAATCATGGTAACCTGTGTGTGAGCATGGAGATAGGGTTGACCTTCTCTCAAGTACTCTCATGACCTGAGTATTGCTTAAACTGTGAGCCTTTTTAGCACCTCATGCTTTTGAAAACATCTTCAAGTAACTTCATTTACATAAGTAGTTCACCCTTTGAAAGTGTACAATTATGTGTTTCTTAGTATAATCACACATTTGTACATCTGTCCTCACAATCTAATTTTAGAACTTTGTCTTCTTCCCCCACACAAAGAATGTCAATACATACTAGCAGTCATTTTTACTCCCCACCACCCTTCCCTGTCTTCCCCCTACTCCTAACATACAATTAGCCTTGTCTTGATGTTTTCTTCTGAGTTCAGTCATGCTCTGTGTGGTCTTTTACAAGTGGCCTTGTTCCCTGATCAAAATGATGTTAAGGTTAATTCCTATTGTAACATAAATGTGTACTTCACTCCTTTGGATTGTTGAAAAATATTCCATTGTGTGCATATAGCGCTTCATATGTATCCAGTCAGCTGTAAATCCTACTAGTAGTCCTGAAGATGTACCCATCTCATGTAAGATTTTGTTGTTGGTGGTGTTGGTGCTGTTTGACTGGGGCTGGGATTGAACCCACCACCCTCAGTATATGGGACACACACCCTACTCACTGAGAAACATCTAATATTTTTAAAAGATTTTATCAACAAGATATGTTGCCTCTGTTAAAAAGCCTTTCCTGTGTCTCTTAATGTAACCTAGTTTTCCTTATTGATTCTATTAATGTAGTGTATTCTATTAGATGACTTTCCCATACTGAGTTAGACTGGCAATCCTGGAAATAAATCTGATTTGGGATACATGTATAAAATATTTTGTATGCTACCAGACTTTTTCTGCACATATACAGTATCTCTCTTATAGATTGGATACTGCATTTCCCTGTTTGCCTCCCAAAATATATTTGTACCTTCATAGCTCAAGGAAATGCAAGCTGCTAAGCTCAAGTTATCTTGCTGAGTTATTCATGTCAACAGCTGAGAGTACAGGCCCATGCCACCATGACTGGGCCTTAGATGTTTTGCATTTTTTTTTTTTTTTTTGACAAGTGGGGTATTACTACGTTGCTCAGTCTGTTCTGAAACCCCTTAGCTTCCAGTGATCTTTCTGCCTCGGCCTGTGACATTGCTGGGATTATAGGTGTGAACTATGTTGCTCATCCATGCTTATGTTTTTGTGAAGTTTTTTATTGATAATCCTCATAGATAACAGCCCATACTTTACAAAGTAACAACTCTATTCAGATAAAATTTACACACTCCACAATCATCCATTTGAAGTATAGAGTTCAACACTACACATTCAGGGATCACTTGTATGTTATGTTTGTTTGGTACTAGAGAAGTTTCCCTTAAGTTATAGAGGAGACAGACAGAGAAAAGAAAGGAATGAAGGAAAGAAAGGAATGGAGATACCAAGGGAATGAGAGAAAGACAATTGGAGGAAGGAAGGATAAAATGAGGAAGGGGCAAAGGGACCGAGGGATGGAGGGAAAAAAAGAAAGGAAAAAGGATCTAACTTGGTGCACTCACCTATAATCCAAGCCCTAAAGCCTGTTGAGATTAATTGAGTTCTAGAAGGAAGGGGTGCTGATAATCGGGTGAGGAAGTGTCAGACCCTATATTCACTAAAATGTGAAAAATCATCTAGGCATTGTGACAGGCACCTATAGTCCTAACTACATGGGAGTCTCAGGCAAAAGTATTGCCTGAATCTTGGAGTTTGAGGTTGCTATGATCTAAGCTGAGGCCAAGAAAAACCAGCCTGGGCCACATATGAAAACAGTATCTCAAAAATACCCATAAACACAAACATGCACAGACAAATCAACAAACCAAGCAACAAAGAGGTCTTTTTGCATCAACTAAAAACACCAGAATTACCTTGATGTTTCAAGCAAAGTAGATATGCTTAAGACCTGTGAAACTATGACCAAATTGTGGCTATAGCCAGGCATAGTAAATGTGTAAGCTTTTCTCAAATGTATGTTTTTGGGTAGGTGTCAAACAGGTCCATTGAAATAGTGTTCCAGGGACGTTGCCTGTTGCAAAGTGGGTAGGGCACCTGCCTCATATAATGAGTGTGGTGAGTTTGTGCCCCATCAGGTCCAAATGCAAAACTAATAGCCAGGTGGGGTAGTTGGCTCCTGTAGTCCCAGGGACTCAGAAGGCTGAAGCAATTGAATTGCCTAAGCTAAAGTGCAGAAGCTTGCTGTGACCTGTCATGTCACGTGACTGTACTGTGTGTGACAAAGTGAAACAATGTCTCCAAGAAAGAAAAAAAAAAATCAAAAAACAAATAGCATCCTACTAAGTGACTCCATGAAGTTATGTCAGCTATGATGCAGCCTGAATGACACTGCTGTACAATATCTCAACTTGGTGTCAGCCTACTGCAGGGAATTTCATCTGACAATAGAATCAATAAAGCACACATGGGAGATCATTTTTCTGTCTGTGGATGGAGGGCTAAGAAGTGTCCTAATTCAAACCCTTGAGGGATACCAGCTGAAGTGAGCAGAAAAGGCCATTTAGTATCTTTGACCAGAAGCCTAGATCCCAGGACACTACAGGATAAAGTCATTGTATTGTTACAGTGGATGACATCACAATGTGTGTTGCCCTGGGTTACCATGTTTATGTGTATTCTTCTTCCTGCTAAGCAGGGTTAGTGGCTATTCAGGTGTGTCATTAGTTTCAACCGGTTAGAGAAGTGTGGGGTTCTGTTCTCCACACTGAACTCCTGCTTCCAAAAGTTTGTTTGTATATCTGGCCAAGGGACTCAACAACGTTCCTTTCTTTTCACGTCATGGATTTGTAAGCAAGTGTAAGAATATGGTTAATACCTACTGCTGCCCTGGGATGTTACACACCAGTAACCCAAGCCCAAAGATGAGACAGTGATTTCACAGACCTGACAGGTGTGTACAACATTTCTCAGTTTTACCTTTGCTGATATTTTATTTCTTTATCTAGAATAGGCTTGTTTCAGATAGTAGGTGTCCTACACAAGTTCCTCTCTTAAAATTTGGTTAAGCAATACTTCCAGTAGTGTACTCCATACCCACAGTTATTTCTTATAATCATGGGACATATCAGCCTAGCTGGAAAGTTCCAACATTCCTGGCCTCCAGGCCAGATATATTTAAATTTATGGCTTCTTGGCCACCTACGAAGTAGAAGAGATAGTGAAACCTGATAAGCAAAAAAGAGATGTGGACGTAACTGTAGTGATTTCTGCCACCACAGATATGCAAAACAGTCTTGACATAAAGCCTATATGTCACTGGAGCCTGTGGATTGGACACTCCTAAAAGCCCCTCAAAGCCCTTTTAGTAGAGTTCAATGATTTCTGCCACACAAGACTATAATAATTGGTTGCTCTGAGAGGCCAAGGTGGGCTGATTCCCTGAGCCCATGGATTGGAGACAAATCTGAGCAACAACAAGATAACCTCAGCCACATCACACAAGTGGTTTGTACTAAAATAGAAAAGGTTGTCAAGGGTTATAAACCTTGCCTTTTGTTCTAGCTACTCCAGTGGTAGAGACAAGAGGATCTCTTCATCTCAAGAGTTAGATTTCCTCATTTGTCTCTAGTCCTGAGGTTTGTAGACCCCTCAAATGTCCTGATATGATCATAACTTAAGCAAATCTAAATGACTTAGACAACACATAACTACAATATTTGGTTTCTCTGGGAGGCTAAGTTGGGCTGATCCACTGTACTCAGGGTTTGTAGACAAGGTTGAGCAACAGCAAGTTAACATCAGTCCTGGCTACACACCCAGTTTGTACTAAAATAGAAAAGGTTATCAAGGGTTGTGGCCCTTGCCTTTAGTTACAGCAACACTCAAGTATCAGACAGGCAAATCCTTACAACCAAAGGGTTGGATGTTGCTGTGGGCTAGGCTGGTGCCATGACACTCCAGCATGGGCAACATAGTGAGAGTCTGTCTCATAAAAAATAATAAGGGAAAGAAAGAAGAAATAAAATTTTCTAGGCACATGTCCAAGAGCCAAATAGGAGGAGAGGTCAGTAGGCAGATTAAATATGGAGCTACATAAAGGAGATTTATTTTTGTCCCTGGGGGGAGGATGTGTCAGGACAAGGGGGTTCTCAATTGGTTCATTAGGATATTACCATTTGATCTCATGGGTAGGGATTCTCTAGAGATGTCTGGTCCCTCTGCTTGGATTGATTTTGTGAGGTGAATATTTGCCCAGTTTGAAGAAGCCCAACAGAAGAGGTGGAGGGTGTACTCTGGTTATTTTAGTGTGCATATGATAAGAATTATTTGAGTCAAGAATATACAGTGTGATGTATTTGTGCCTGTGGCTCAGTGTGTAGGGCACAAGTCCCATATGACAAGGGTAGCAGATTCAAATCCACCCACTGCCAAACAGTAACATAAGAATACCCGAGTGATGTGTCTGTCGCCTGTAGTCCTAGCTACTCAGGAGTCTGAGGGAAGATAATCACCTAAGCCCAGGAAGTTGGAGAGTTGGAGGTTGCTGTGAGCTCTGTGAGGCCAAGAAATTCTACTGAGGGCAATAAAGTGAGACTCTTCCACTACAAAAAAAAAAAAAAAAAAAAAGTAAAGTATTCACTGTGTCACTGTGTGGGAAGATTCCTGTGACTACAAGAATCTAGGATATATCAAAGGTTACATAAAATCCAAATGTTTGATTAATACAGGTTGTAGAAAAACCATTTTCCATTGTGAGAATAATTTCTCTAGTTTACGTCTAATCTAGGAGAAAAATTTCAATTCTAGTTACATGGTCAAAAGTAATAATTAGGAGTAAGTTCCCTACCAATGGTTTTCTCCATTTATGTATTGTCACAGCATCTCATTTTGTTGCCCTCGGCAGACTGCCCTGGTATCATAGTTCACAGCAATTTTCAAGTGCTGTCATCAAGTAAACCTATTCCCTTAGGTGAGACTCTAGATGCCTGCATAACATACGGCCATTTTTTATTCCTCAGAGATGAGGATCTCACTAGTTCTCAGGCTGTTTTCTAATTCAGAAATTCAGAAAATCCAACTGACATGACCTCCCAAACTTCCAAGATGACAGGCATAAAGCACCACTGCTGGTCACCAACCATAGTTTGAAAAATATCCCATCTTCAACATTTACAGTGGTTGCTCACAGTGTAGTCCTAACACTCTATGAGGCAGAAGCAGCTTGTCCAAATAACTGGGCACTGTGGGGGAGCCCATGGACTCCAAGATACAGAGGAGGCTGAGGCAATTGGATATGTTGAGCCCAGATTTTTAAGACTATGGTTAACTGGGATGATATCAAGGCACTCTACTCAGTGGAAAGGAGTTTGACTCTATATAAAGGAAAAAGAAAATTACAACTTTGGTAGGATAGAACCATGTTCCTTCCATGTCAATTCATGGAAACCTGTGTGTGAGCAGGGAGATAGAGTTGACTGTGTCTCAAGTACTCTCAATACCTGGGTATTGCTTATGCTGTGAGACTTTTGAGAACCTCATGTTCTGGAAACTTCTTTAAGTAGCTTCAATTAAATAAGTAGCTCATCCTTTGAAAGTGTGCAATTTCGTGTTTCTTAGTATACTCTCACAATTGGACAGCTATAATCACAAACTAATTTTAGAAATTTATCTTCTTTCCCCACACAAAGAACATCAATACCTGCTGTAGCAGTTACTTTCACTTCTCTACCACCCTTCCCCACCTGCCGCCTACTCCTAGCAGACAATTGGCCTTGTCTTGATGTTTTCTTCTGAGTTCAGTCATGCTCTCTCTGGTCTTTTGTAAGTGGCCTTGTTTGTTTATCAGAATGATTTTAAGGTTCGTTTCTATTGTAACATAAATGTGCACTTCATTCCTTTTGATTGTTGAAAAATATTCCACGGTGTGAATATAGCTTGTTGTATGTATCCACTCATCTGTAAATTCCATTAGTAGTCCTGAAGATGTTCCCTTCACATCTGAGATTTTGGTGATGTTGTTGGGGCTGGGACTGAACGCACCACTCTTGGTATATGGGACACAAGCCCTACTCAATGAGGAATATATATATATATATATATATATATATATATATATATATATATACAGAGAGAGAGAGAGAAAGACAGAGAGAGAGAGGCAGAGAGAGGCCAAGCCTCAAGCTGTCATCCTGTGTAGAGGGTAGAGTGCTGTGGCATCACAGCTCACAGCAACCTCCAATCCCTGGGCTGAAGTGATTCTCCTTCCTCTGCCTCTCAAGTAAATAGGACTACAGGTGTCTTCCACAATGCCTGGCTATTTCTTGGTTGCAGTAATCATTGTACTTTGACAGGGCCAGGCTGGATTTCAACCCGCCAACTCAGGTGTATGTGGCTGGTGCCTTAGCAGGTTGAGCCAAAGGCACCAAGCCAACATCTAATATTTTTATTTATTTTTATTTATTTATTTTTCTATTTTTTTTTTTTATTAAATCATAGCTGTGTACATTGATATGATCATGGGGCATCATATACTAGCTTCATAAACCATTTGCGGGGCATCTCACAAGGGCAAGGGTGAAACTCAGCAAATGTGAAATGTAAATGTCATGCCACGGTGACTGGGAAAATGCCAGGAAGGCTATGTTGAATATTGGGATGAAAACATCTAATATTTTTAAAAAATTTTATCAACAAGATATGTCACCTCTGTTAAAAGCCTTTCCTGTGTCTCTTGAGGCGACTGTGTGATTTTCTTTATTGATTCTATTAATTTAGTGTATTCTATTAGATGATTTTCCCATACTGAGCTAGATTGTCAATCCTGGTAATAAATCCCATTTGGGATACGTGTATAAAATATTTTGTATGCTACCAGACTTTTCCTGTGCATATACAGTATCTCTATTATAGATTAAACACTGCAATTCCCCCTTTGCTCCCCAAAATATATTGGTACCATCATAGTTCAAGGAAATGCAAGCTTCTAAGCTCAAGTCATCCTGATGAGTTATTCTTCTCAACAGCTGAGATTACAGGCCCATGCTGCCATGGCTGGAGTTGTTTTTCACTTATGTCTTTGACAATTGGGGTCTTACCACATTGCTCAGTCTTGTCTGTATCCCCCCCCCCCCCGTAGCTTCCAGGGTTCTCTTTGCCTTTGCCTCATCCTCTGACATTGCTGGGATTACAGGTGTGAGCTATAGTGCTCAACCATGCTTGTTTCTGTGAAGGTTTTTATCAATAATCCTCATAGATAACAGCCCATAGATTGCACAGTAACAGCTCTATTCAGATATAATTTACACACTTGACAATTCATCCATTTTATATATAGAGTTCAAGACTACACATTCAGAGATCACTTGTATATTTTGTGTGTTTGGTACTAGAGAAGTTTCCCTTAAAGTGTAGAGGAGAGAAATAGAGGAAAGAAAGGAATGAAGGAAAGAAAGGAATGAAGGAAATAAAATGAAGAGAGCAAGAAAATTAGAGAGAGACAATTTAAGGAAATAAGGATAAAGCGAGGGAGGGGTGAAGGAAGGGTGAGATGAAGGGAAACACAGAAAGAGAAAATGACCAAACTTGGTGGTGCACATTTATAATCCAAGCCCTCTGGCATGCTGATATGAATTGAATTCTTGAGTGAGAGGGTGATGAGAATGGAGTGAGGAAGTGTCAAACCCTGTCTCTACTAAAATGTGAAAAATCATCTAGGCATTGTGACAGGTACCTATATCATAGGCACATGGGAGTCTCAGGCAGGAGGGTTGCCTGAATCCTGGAGTTTGGGATTGCTATGATTTAGGCTGAGGTGACAAAAGACTAGCCTGGGTCAAATATGGAAACTGTGTCTCAAAAATACACATAAACACATACATGCACAGAGCAACCACTAAACCAAACAACAAAGATTTGCATTACCTAAAAAGACCAGAATTACCTTGATGGTTCAAGCAAAGTAGACATGCTTAAAACCCATGAGACTATAACCAAATTGTGGCTGTAACCATGCATAGTAAATGTGTAAACTTCTCTCAAATGGATATTTTGAGGTAGGTGTCAAATAGGTCCTTGAAATAGTGTTCAAGGAGCATTGCCTTTTGCAAAGTAGGTAGGGTGTCTGCCTCATATGACAAATGTGGTGAGTTCATACCAGGCCTGGCCCAAAATGAAAAACAAATATCTAGGTGGTGTGGTTGGCTTCTTTAGTCCCTGCTACTCATGAGGCTGAGGCAAAAGAATCATATAAGCTCAAGAGCAGCAGCTTACTGTTGTATGTGATGCAGCAGCACTGTACCAAGTGTGACAAAGCAAAACATTGTCTCCAAGAAAGAAAAAATAGCAAAAACGAAATAGCATCTTACTTAAGTAACTCCATAAAATTATGTCATCTATGATGCAGCCTGAGTCACACTACTGTACTGTACAATCTCAAATGTTGTATCAGTCTAGTGCCGAGAATCTCAACAGTTAATAGAATACAGAAGGCACAAATAAGAGAGGACTTCTCTGTCTGTTGATGTAGGGCTAAAAAGTGACCTGGTTCAAACCCTTGAGGGATACCAGATGAAGTGAACAGAAAGGGCCACTTAGTATATTTCAACACAAGCCTGGATCCCAGGACCATACACGATGACATCACTACATTGTTACCATGGATGCCATTACAATGGGTGTTGACCTGGGTTACAAGGTTTATGCTCAATCTTATTCCTGCTAAGCAAGTGTAGTGGCTATCCAAGTTTGCCATTGGGTTCAAAATTTTACAAAATAGTGGGGTTCAGTTATCCACAATCAATTTCTGCTTCCAAAAGTTAGTTTGTATATCCAGCAACGGGATTCAACAACCCTTCCTTTCCTTTTCACGTCATGGGTTTGTAAGCAAGTGGAAGAGTGTGGTTCATACCTCGTGGTGACCTGGTAAGTTACAGACCAAAAACCCAAACGCACAAGCCAGACAGTCATTTCACAGACCTGACAGGTACATAACACATTTCTCAGTTATACATTTCCTGAGATTTTATTTCTTTATCTAGAATAGGATTGTTTCGGATGGTAGGTGTCCTACTAAAGGTCTTCTCTTGAAATCTAGTTATGCAATGATTCCAGTAGTGTTTTCCATAGCTTCAGTTATTCCTTATGATCATGGGAAATATCAGTCTATCTGGAAAGTTCCAACATTACTGTTTTCCTGGCCAGATATGTCCAAAGTTATGGCTTCTTGGCCACATAGGAAGTAAAAGAGATATTTTGGGTCACACGTTCAATACACAATCACTAGTGAAACCTGATAAGCATAAAAGAGATGTAGGCATAACTTGGTGATTTCTGCAACCACAGATATGCAAAACAGTCCTGACATAATCTCGATGTATCACTGGAGCCTGAGGATCAGATACTCCTCAAAGACACTCAAAGTCTAGGGCTCAATGACTTTTGCCATACATGACTATAATATTTGGTTGTTCTGGGAGGCAAAGGTGGGCTGATCCCCAGAGCTCAAGGGTTGGAGACAAGGCTGAGCAAGAGAAAGATAACCTCAGTCCCATCACACACTCAGTTTGTACTAAAATAGAAAAGGTTGTCAAGGGTTGTGACCTTTGCTTTTCGTTTCAACTACTCCAGAGTCAGAGGCAAGAGGATCTCCTCATCCCAAGAGCTGGATTTTTCCATGTGTCACTGGGCCTGAGTATTGGACACCCCTCAAATTTCCTGGTAAGGTTATAACTTAAGCAAAGCTAAATGACTTAAGCCATGCATGACTACAATATTTGTTTTCACTGGAAGGCCAAGGTGGATTGATCAACTGTGCTCAGGATTAGGAAATAAGCTTGAACAACAGAAAGGCAACATCAGCCCTGATCACACACAGTTTATATTAAATAGAAAAAAGTTATCAAAGGTTGTGGCCCTTGCCTTTATTTGCAGCTACACGAGTCCAAGGCAGGAGGATTCCAACAACTGAATGATTGGATGTTGCTGTGGGCTAGGCTGGTGCCATGACACTCCAGAGTGGGCAACATAGTGAGAGTCTGTCTCATGAAAAATAATAAAGAAAATAAGGAAGAAAATTTGCTAGGCACATGTCCAAGTGCTGAAGTTGGAAGAGAGGTCAGTAGGTAAGTGAAATATGGGACTACATAAAGGAGGAGATTTATTCTTGTCCCTGGGGGGGCATGTGTCAAGACAAGAGGATTTTGAATCAGTTAATAAGGATATTTCCAGTTGATCTCATGACAGGGATTCTCCAGAGATGTCTTGTCCCTCTACTCAGACTGATTGGGGGAAGGGAATATTGGCCCAGATTGGAGGAGCCCAACAGAAGTGGTGGAGGGTGTACTCTGGATCTTTTAGTGTGCATATGAGTTCTTATTTGAGTCAATAATTCACAAGATGATGTAACTGTGCCTGTGGCTCAGTGTGTAGGGCACCGGACCCATATACCAAGGGTGGCAGATTTAAACCTGCCACAGCCAAACAGAAACTTAAGAATAGCCTGGCGATGTGTCTGGTGCCTGTAGTCCTAGCTACACAGGAGTCTGAGGGAATATAATTGCCTAAGATCAGAAAGTTGGAGGTTGCTGTGAGCTCTGTGAGGCCAAGAAAGTTTACTGAGGGCAAAAAAGTGAGACTCTTTCTCTACAAAATAAATAAATTAATTAATAATAATAAAGAAAGAAAGAAAAAAGAAAAAGAAAAAAACTAATAATAATAAAAAAAAGAATTCCCTGTATGGGAAGATTCTAGTGACTAGAAGAATCTAGGGTATCAAAGGTTGAGAGTTATGCAAAATCCAAATGTTTGATTAATAGGGATTGTAGAAAAACCATTTCCCAATGTGAGTATCATTTCTCTAGTTGACAACTAATCTAGGAGAAAAATTTCAACTCTAGTAATATGGTCAGAAGTAAAAATGAGGATAAGTTCCCTACCAATGTTTTTCTCGATTTACATATTGCCGCAGCATCTAATTTTGTTGCCTTTGGTAGAGTGCCCTGGTATCACAGTTCACAGCAATCTTCAAGTGTTGTGATCAAGTGAACCTATTCCCTCAGCTGGGACTCTAGGTGTCTGCATAACATATGGCAGGTTTCATTCTTCAGAGATGAGGATCTCACTAGTGCCTTAGGCTGTTCTCTAATTCAGAAATTTAGATAATCCAACTGATGTGACTTCCCAAAGAGTCAAGATGACAGGCATGAAACACCACAGCTGGCCACCAATCATAGTTTGAAAAATATCCCAACTTCAATGCTTGGAGTGGTTGCTCACATCTGTAATCCTAACACTTGGCAGGCAGAAGCAGGTGGTCCAAATAACTGGCATTGTGTGGGAGCCAATGTACACCCAGATACTGAGGCAATACGAACTGTTGAGGCTAGGATTTTGAGATTATGGTTAGCTAGGATGAAGTCAACGCACTCAACTCAGTGGAAAGGAGTCAGAATCTGTGTAAAGGAAAAAGAAAATGACAGCTTCAGTAGAATGGAACCATGTTCCTGCTATGTCACTTTATAGTAACCTGTGTGTGAGCAGGGAGCAGGGAGATAGGATTGACTATCACTCAAGTCCTCTCACCTCCTGGATACTTCTTATGCTGTGAGCCTTTTGAAAACCTCATGCTGTAAATAACTTCATCCGTAGCTTCATTGAAATAAGTAGTTCAATCTTTTTTTTTTTTTTTTTTTTAATTGTTGGGGATTCATTGAGGGTACAATAGCCAGGTTACACTGATTGCATTTGTTAGGTAAAGTCCCACTTGCATAATGTCTTGCCCCCAGAACGTGTGGCACACACCAAGGTCCCACCCCCTCCCTCCTTCCCTTTCTCTGCTTTCCCCCCCATAACCTTAATTGTCATTAATTGTCCTCATATCAGAATTGAGTGCATAGGATTCATGCTTCTTCATTCTTGTGATGCTTTACTAAGAAAAATGTCTTCCACTTTCATCCGGGTTAATACAAAGGATGTAAAGTCTCCATTTTTTTTTAATAGCTTAATAGTATTCCACGGTATACATATACCACAGCTTGTTAATCCATTCCTGGCTTGGTGGGCATTTAGGCTGTTTCCACATTTTGGCGATTTTAAATTGAGCTGTGATAACCAGTCTAGTACAAGTGTCCTTATGATAAAAGAAAAAAATTTTTTTTTCCTTCTGGGTAGATGCCCACTAACGGGATTGCAGGATCAAATGGGAGGTTCAGCTTGAATGCTTTGAGGTTTCTCCATACTTCCTTCCAGAAAGGTTGTACTAGTTTGCAGTCCCACCAGCAGTGTAAAAGTGTTCCCTTCTCTCCACATCCACGCCAGTATCTGCAGTTTTGAGATTTTGTGATGTGGGCCATTCTCACTGGGGTTAGATGGTATCTCAGGGTGGTTTTGATTTGCAT
>CAUYPK010034310.1:0-48767 GCA_963574355.1 Loris lydekkerianus
GTAACTGGGTTATAGCTTTCATGTAAAAGCCCTAAATTAGTTTCATAGTAGGGCTGAGTACATTGGGTACTTTTTCTTCCATTCTTGAGATACTTTACTAAGAAGAATATGTTCCAGCTCCATCCATGTAAACATGAAAGAAGTAAAGTCTCCTTCTTTCTTTAAGGCTGCATAATATTCCATGGTGTACATATACCACAAGGGTGATTGGTGGGATTACACCTATGGGGCATCTTACAAGGGTATATGTGAAACTTGGTAGATGTGGAATGTAGATGTCTTGGCACAATAACTGGGAGAATGCCAGGAAGACTGTGTTGACCAGTGGGATAAAAATGTGTCAAATGGTCTATGAAACTAGAGGATGATGCCCCCTGATCATATCAATGTACACAGCTATGATTTAATAAAAAAAAAAAAAAAGAAGAAGAAGAAGAAGAGAAGAAGAAGAAGAAGAAGAAGAAGAAGAAGAAGAAGAAGAAGAAGAAGAAGAAGAAGAAGAAGAAGAAGAAGAAGAAGGGAAGAAGAAGGCGGCGGCAGGGCCTTAGAGCCGAAGGAAGATGAATATCAATGTCACCTGAAATATTTGGGCCACTCTCTGTAGCTAGATCATATTGATCCAGAATTGGGCTCTCATGATACCAGAAAGCCTGGGTTTGCTCAAGTATGAACCCTTGTTCGGACTGTGAAAAGTTGCCTACCGTCTCTAGGTCATGTTCTTCTTTTCTTTGAAATTAGAACAACACACAGGTAGCATTTAGAATGGTGTTTGGCACAAAGTACTGAGTCATATAATGTTAACAATAAACATTCATTAACAAACCATTCATAACATTACCTCTCCTCTCAGATATCCCTGCACCATAATACAAGACATATTTGAATGTGCTCCATAAAGTACTTTTTTGTCATATCCTTCCTGAAAACCCACCAAGCAAACCCTTATAGATGGACACAAAATTTAAGAATGGAAAAGAGATGAGGGTACATTAGCAGCACAAATAAGAAGTGAGAAGAAGTATTTCCCAAGGCTGCAGGGACAAAATCTCATCCTGATATTGAAATGTTGGTTTAAAAAGGAAAGAGAATTGATATGTAAAGATGTTTGTCCCATTACTCCTTTCAACTCTGAGATCTGTGAGATTCGGTTATTTAGAAAACTGAAGGATGTGATGGGTATGAGTGAGCCTGGGAGGAACACAACCGGGTCTGCAGATGTTGGGGGCCACCCTCAAGGTGCTGAAAGAAGAACACGAGTTCACAGGGCACTCCTGTGCTCCCCTCTTCAAGTGACACTCATGGGCCACTACGAGGACAAGGTGAAACAGGGCTCAGCTCCTGACCTGGGACTGGGACTGAGCCCTCCTGCTCCACCCAACAGCACGCCCAATCCCTGGATCTTCAATGCATTCCCTTCCCCCAACCTGGGCCCAAACTTTCCAGTATCAGTCAGTCCTGGGCTGGCAGGATTGTAGCAGTTATTCCAATAATTTAAAAAGACCATGGTGTGCCACCATCAGTGATAGCAGAAGGAGATACAGGTTTTGGAGCCAGGTAACATTCCAAGTGCTGGCAGATCCTAACCACATTACTTTGAGTCAGCATTCCTGGGTGGCGCCTGTGGCTCAAGGAGTAGGGCACAGGGGTGGTGGGTTCAAGCCCGGCTCTGGCCCAAAAAAAAAAACAAATCACAAATTCCCCTATGCTCTCTTCTCTTTGCCCAATTTTGAGTTTGTTCCCACCTGGAGGCTTTGTGTCTCCATACCCAGATATACACTTGCCATTACACACATGCTCACACTCAGGCACGCACCTACAGAGTTGCATGGACTCACACACTTGGGTTCTTTTTTTTTTTTTTTTTAATTGGCAACACTTTATTCCACAAAATAGAATGTGTTCTCTTCTTTATAAGTTTTCCCCCACACTTGTTTGTGCACACTCCAGTGTACTTATGCACACCCACCCATATGCCCACTCATTCACCTGCACTCACAATCTCACACACACTCTCAGGAGATGACCTCATAGCAGCAGCAGAGATCTGGAGAAAGCTTCTTCCAGGACTCTCCAGTCCTATGAGAGGCATAGTGGCTTCTAACACCAAGGAAGGAACTGTTTACTTTACAGTTTCCTTTGTCCAATATAACCCACTTATGTATCAGAAATGCATTAGGCCAGTAGGCTGCAGAGTACAAAGAGAATCACATTACAACCAAAGGCGGCAGGACATACCACCAGGAACACAGGCTTCAGAATCCCACAGACCTGGGTTATTCAGTAGCTGGGTCTGTTATGTTCTAGAGTTATGGCTGGGGGCTTAGGGATAGGGGGTGCATATGAAAATTTGCATTATTGTTCATAAGGAAGGAAAACATATAAATGGTTCACCTTTGATGTATAGTATCTTTACAGTCAATGTAGTGCTTCTAAACATCTTCTGCTGACTTCTTTTCATCATAGCCTTAAAAACATTACATTATCCCATTACATTACAATTTTTTGCAAAGGTTCCACTCTTGGAAAACTGCTCAGGAAAGACAGTTTTCTCCCCTGCCTCACTCCCAGAATCTAGGCATGCTTTTGGGCCTAACAACCTCTTTGTGTTCTGGCAGGTGGCAGCAATTATACCTTCCTAACCTAGGATGTGCCAACATTCACTGCTACTGGGCAAGAGAGAGCTGGGAAAGAGTTAATTAATCATATATCATGATCGTCTCAGATGAATGACACTCTTGCTTCTTCTCCCATCAAGACATGAAGTCTATGTCCTCTTCTTTTGAATGGGGGTGGGGGGTGGAGACTATCTCTGACCAGCAGAAAGCAGCAGAAGTAACACCACACCAGTCCCGGGCCTAGAACTTCAAGACCTGCAAGTTTCTTCTTGTGTTTTCTCAGAGCTCTGCACCCACATACGGTTGGCCAACCTACCCATGTGCAGAAGGGGAGGCAACTGGCCAGCCACAAGGTGCTCCTGCTATTACAACAGGAGTGTATCGGGGTCCCTTCGTGGTCACCACTTATCAGGGCCCGTGACTGGCTAGGTTTCTGGCCCCGGGCTTATCTATGTACCCGACATGGACCACTAGGATACCTTGCTCAGGAACAATTGCTCTTAGGTGCCTGAGGGCTATTTGCTTTAGCAGAAGAGAGAGAGAGAAAGAAAGGCAGTATTTGAGGGAGTAAAGCAGTCTTAGTAAGAAGAATATATCTTAGCAGTCTTTTGTAGAGAGAGAGAGACGCCCAATACGCGTTCTGCAGGCAGGAGAAACCACAGAGTCAGAGTGAGCCGGTTGGTGATAGAATGCGCTCTCCCCACTGCCTTCTCCACCAGCCTCTTGTAGACACACTCCCGTGCCTCTTAACACCACAGGTGTAGAGACTGCCAATCACTGATGCTCTCATCTCGCGAGCTCTCATGTCTGTTAGGATAGCCAAATCCCTCCCCATGCCCTTATCACCAAGGTGTTACATTACCGAGCTATAGTCACTCCTCCTTGCCATACGCTGTGTGGGCTGCTACAGGAGTGGCAGACAGGTGAGTAAAGCCATCTTGCTTCTGCCCCAGCCAAGCTAGTTGTTCATGAAGCCATATGAGTGACCCCAATCTACACATGTGGGGCAAGGGCGACAGTGAGCTGTCCCTAAAAGAGCCCTGTCCAGGCTGTAGAATCCTGTTTGGAGACAGTAAGTTTTATGGGGTACATCTTTTGTATTAATCTGGAAGGAGTTGAAACACATTCTTTTTAGTAAAGTATCACAAGACTGGAAAAGCTAGTATCCAATGTACTCCATACTAATATGAAGCCAGTAGACAATCTAACACATGCCCACAAAAGAGAAAAACTCAATCCAATTCAAGGTGGGAAGGGGAAGGAGGAAGGTAGGAAAAGGGAGGAAGGAGGAGATCGGGGCACTCTCTCTTAATGGACACAGTGTAAGGGTATATGGCACACCTTTTGGCTGTAGGACACAACTATGATAGGGACTCTATCTAACAAATGCAAACATTGTAACCTAATTGTTTCTACCCCCACATTAACCTGAAATTTTAAAAAGAAAGAAAGACTCTAAGTCAGTGGTTCTCAACCTTCCTAATTGCCACGTTGTTAAGCCGCGTTGTTAAAAATGGAAAAAAGGGGTTGTGACCTACAAGTTAAGAACTGCTGCACTAAGTTTTGGAGTGGTTTGTTACACAGCAATAGGTAACTGATACAGATGCCTCCTGGAATTAGTGAGGGATGATTGTGCACAGTGACCTCTGTTCTATGATACTATTATGGCACCTTCTATTTTAGCTGACTTGTAAAAGAGGAAAAAAAAATGTATGTATGGAGAGTACAAAAAAAAAGTATACACATTTTAAGAAAGAAAAAACTGTATTAAAATTGTAATACTCAATATATACCAATAACATTTGTTACCATGTATATTGTATCTTATATCTCTTATAATTTCACAAGTCAAATATGACTTGAGAATTACAATTTCAATACAATTTTTTCCACTCTTAAAGTCTGAATACATTTTTTTTGTAACTGTCTGTATATCTAAAAATCTCTACAAACCAGGTATAATTTTCCCTATTGCATAAATGAAAAAACTGACACTTAAAGATCAACTTAAGGCCACAAATCTAGAACATAAGAGATCCAACTACTGGACAACCCAGGTCTGGTTCAACAGTCAGGTTCCTCCTGGTAAATCCTGCTGCCCTTGGTTGTAACGTGATTCTCTGTATACTCTGCAGCCTACTGTTCTGGTTTTGTTTTTTTGTTTTTGTTTTCTGCGCAGCACATGAAAATGCCCTGGCACTGCCTCCATCAAGAGTCAACCAAAAGGCCAGCTATGGTGGTTCACACCTGTAATCCTACCACTCTGGGAGGCTGAGGCAGGAGGGTCTCTTGAGATGAGGAATTTAAGACCAGCCTGAGCAAAAGTGAGACCCTGTCTCTACTAAAAATAAAAAAATAGCCAGGCGTTGTGGTAGGCATCTGTAGTCCCAGCTACTCAGAAGGCTGAGGCAGAAGAATCACTTGAACCCAGGAGCTGTGAGCTAGGCTGATGCCATGGCACTCTAGCCTGGGCAACAGAACGAGTCTATGTCTGAAAGAAAGAAAGGAAGGAAGGAAGGAAGAGAGGGAGGGAGGGAGGGAGGGAGGGGTGGAAGGAAGAAAGGAAGGAAAGAAAGAAGATAAAAAAGAAAAAAAGTCAACCATAAACATTTACTTCTGTCTGTAAGCCTGATACTTCACCAGCTATTATGATGTATGTTTGGGGCTTTCTGGTTCCTTTGTTTTATTTTATGAAGCACACGCTGGGTTTTAAGCTGTGGGAAGTTCACCAAAATTGATTGCATCTTTTCCCTACCATTTCTCAGGGAAAATAAAAAAGGGATAGTAGTCTTGCAACAAATTTATCCAGGAAAAAAAAAAAAAAAGCAGAGTGAGAGCAGTAATGAAAACTAGATCTTGGAAGAGGAACCATCTCACTTTATTCAAGATGAAAACAAAATGCTTCTTTAAAAAACACTTGGGGAGAAAAAATCCTCCTTCTTGTTTTGGCCCTCAGCATTCCAGGGGAAGCTTCTCATAGCAGAAGCCCCAGCCCCTGGTCTGGTGCATTTGGCCAGATGTACACCTGACCCCTACCATGAGACTGACAGAGGCCTTGCTAGGCCAGTTTGCCAACATTCCTTATTTCCTGAGCAATTTGCCTGGTACATACATGTGGCACTTGGGTGGCCTCCTAGCCGTGTGGCTGGTGAGGGATTTCCATGCCAAGCCTTCCACCACCAGCATACTGGAGGAGAAGGAAAGAGAAGAACGGGGTTTTGCTGTCATTCAGACCTACCTGAGCTCAAAACCTGTCTCCATAACATACTATGTAATCATGGAGAAGGCACTTAGCATTTCTAAATTGAAAGTTTCGAATTCGTGAAGTAAAAATAATAACACCCTTTAAGTTCTGAGGTGAAACAAAGGAGCCCCATCCTTAATCAAAGATGGGCAGAAACATACATCAGGTATACTGGTCCAACATGGCTGACCCTATCTACTGGCCAGTATTCATTTCCTCATCTTCCTTGTAAAAGAGTCCCCTATTTTTATCTGAGCACATACCTGTCTAAAAGACTAAATTTTCCAGCCACAACTGCTGCTGGGTGTGGCCACATAACAAAGTTCAGGACAATGTCCTGTAGTTGCAAGTGTCATGCATAACCCCTTGGAAGACTCCTTAAAAAGAGAAAGCCTGTCCTTGTTAGTCTTTTCCTCATTTATGCTGGCTGGAATGTGGACATGAAGGCTGGAGCACAGGCAGCCAACTTGAACCACAGGGCAACATCCTTAGGTTGGCAGAGCAACATCACAGAAGCAGCCTGAATTGCTGATAACGACAGAGGGGCCAGACCTGCCAGGTTCCTTTAGTAAGAAGGAAATAAAGGTTTATCTTTTTAAATCACAATTATATTAAGTTTTTCTATACCCCACAATAGAACTTAAATCTTTACTAGTACTAGTGTGGAAGTTAACATGCTTCGTGCTAGAGTTGATCTCAATATATATTCAAGAATATGTTTTCCAAGACTGTTTACTCCTTAAAAATTGAACCTGGTTGACATGTTCCCGGGTGTTCTTCATCGTCTTCAAGCAAGGACCCTGTCAGACCCTAATCCAATGTGCTCGCTAGAGCCTGTGGTATTCACTGCTCTTAAACTACTCTAGAAATCCCAGTGGCTTCTGGACTGAAAAGTTAAATTTAAAGGGAAAGACATGGCTTTGAGAAATTTGCCACATCAAACCCCATTCTGTTAATTTATTAACAATGATATCTGACATGTTTTCATGTTTCTGTGTGTTAAGTGCTATAAACTTGGCATGGAATGCCTCATTCAATCATTCCCAAAGACTTGTGATTCACTGCTCTTGCATTCCTGTTCTGTGAATGAGAAAACCAAGGCCCTCAGTCACTGGACCAACTGCCTTCCCCAAGCTGGGCGCTGCTGGAATCAGCCAGTCAGCCAAAACCTGACGGCACCAGGTCTATTGCTCCATGTTCTCTGCTTATCTAAAACTGAAGAAGGTGAAGGGAAAAGCCCTGTTCTTAGTGCTGTCATGTGGCCAAGAACACGCCTTCCTGCAGCCTTGATTCCTGAGGGCCTTATGGTAACCCTGAGACACAGCAGTTTCTCCCTGAAAGAAAGGGGTTTTTTTGTTTGTTTGTTTTTTGGTGGCATCTCACAGGTAACTATCTCCCATCCCACACATCACTTCCCAAACTGGAAGCATGATTTGAATTAACATCTGCTTACGCTTGATTTATGATATTTCATTTTAAACCCCATTCATCTATCGAGCATTGATAAACCTTCTGAACTTTGTGCTGCTTCCTGAGATTAGTGGGAATCATGTATTCACACCCTCCATCATTTTCAAAGACCCGACTGCAAACTCAGAGATAAATTTCATGCTGTTCTATAAATGTGTCACCACCTTAATTTGGAATTTGTACTTGTCTTCATTTGAGTTACCTGGACCTTCTGTTAGATGCCAAAGTCCAAATTCTGACTTAAGGTTCTGTTGCTTGAATCCCATAACACAAATTCTGGATGCAAAAAAACATCAGATGAAGATGAATAGTTGGCCTTTTACATTGCAGTTGAAGATGATTTAGTGCTAGATAAAATTAACAAAAATACAAACTCTCATCCCAAAGTAAAATAAAGTGTGCTGAAGTACAGACCCACTCTCAAAACAGTACATGGACTAGTGAATTGACAAGTAGGAGTGATCTTCTTACACAGAAACCAGGGTCCAGATTAAACATGGTGATAATGCCATAAGTAGTTAGTTAACAGGTAAATATGCCTGGGCATTCACAGCTGAAAAATTTAGAACATTTCAGTGGGAGAAGATGAGCTGAGCTCCCTTGGGGAAGGCACTATGCTGAGTTTCCCCTCCCTTGTCAGCTGCAGTCATAGGCATCTTCTACTGCAGTGAAATACACCCCCAGGCTTCGGCCAGGGCAGCTGCTATGGTTTGCAACTATCCTTGAAAAATGAGCAATCTCGAGCCTTGTGTTGGTTGTCCAGAAGTATTAACAAGTATGTTCTGCATCTTGCTTTTAGAGCTGGCATGCCCACAATCATTTGAAAGGAAATGTGTGAGCTGCTCCAGATGTCTCTCTATTTACCAGCAAGATTAGTGAGGGGCCCCCTAGAGCCCATAAACTAGAGCTCCAGGTGCACCAGAGCCATTGTCACTCACATCCTTCCCTGAGATCCATGGGATGTCCATTCTTTAATTTATTCTGCCCCGTGTGCCAGGCACTGTTCTGTCTGCACTCTATAAAATCCCTGCCTTCCTACAGCCTACATTCTGGAGTGGAGACACTGATGACAGGAAAACAGAGAAGTAAGTATGTGCTGTGTGTGATAAGTACCTGCTGCCCAGGACACCCACCATCCTGTATTACTGGGGGCTCCTTACCACAGGCCAAGGCATTGAGGGCTTTCCTTGACCATAAGAGTATAATGGGCATGTTTGGAGCAAAAATGAATTCACGCCCTAGAAGTGACCTTCAATGAAAGAGGAGCAGATGTTAGTATGCTTGTCTCTCAGCTCCAAATCTACCTCCCCTGGGCACTTGGGTGCAGAGATAACTCCCCCTGTCACTAGCACACGGCTAGTCTTTGTCATTGGAGGGCCCTGTGGACCCCAGAGGAAGAAGCAGCTTCTCTTCCTGGTTCCAGAGGATTCTTCACCACTCAATCCTCTGGGGAAGCAGCTAGTGGTGCAATGACACCAGGGATACACACCTACTATCCCCACCCGTGACTCAAGAGCACCGATCTCACAAGTAGCTCCACAGCAGGTTCTGCATAAAGACATATCCCCAGGGAACAGCTTCTCTGACAGCCTAGTTCCAGTGACTCCAGCCCCCTCCATTGAGATCTGGATTTCCACCAGGAGGAAGGACTTCAAGATTCGTGCCTTCCTCAATATTCTGCCACAGCCCTAGAAGTGATGGCTGATTGTCCATGTGTTCCTTATAGTTCTCTTTTACTCTTTAGTAGTTAATGTCCTGGTGTTTTAAAATGTACCCAGGATTTGTTTTAGTCAAGCATGATAAGGCATGCAGATGTGAAAGTGATTGTCATGAGCAAAAAAGCAGGAGGCAGGGGGTGCCATGTGGGGCACATGGAGAAGCAGGGCTGGCCAGGGGACAGAGGGAAGAGAAGGGAGTCCTGGATGGGACTGGTGGCTCATGGTTGTAATGCTAGCTCTTGGGAAGGCTGAAACAAGAGAATTGCTCCAGCTCAGGAATTCAAGACCAACCTGAACAAGAGTGAGACCCCCATCTTTACTAAAAATAGAAAAATTAGCTGAATGTTGTGGTGGGCACCTATAGTCCCTGCTACTCAGGAGGCTGAGGCAGGAAGATTGCTTGAGTCCATGAATTTGAGGTTGCTGTGAGCTAGGCTGATGCCATGGCACTCTAGCCTGGGCAACAGAGTGAGACTCTGTCTCAAAAAAGCAGAAGAGAGCCCTTTGGTGAGATCTTCACGGAAAGGAATGGGTAAGCAGGGTAGGCTGCTTACTAAGTTTAGGA
This sequence comes from Loris lydekkerianus, assembly GCA_963574355.1. Taxonomy (NCBI): domain Eukaryota; kingdom Metazoa; phylum Chordata; class Mammalia; order Primates; family Lorisidae; genus Loris; species Loris lydekkerianus. The sequence continues at coordinate 9,613 of CAUYPK010034310.1, forward strand.
TTGGGTAGTTTCAATAATTTCAGGGTGCTCCAGGATATACGGGTGGTCCTTAGTTGTCCAATATCTGATCTTGCAGTGATTTATGGCCAGTTTTGCATGAGAGTTTGATAAAGGAGATGGCTGGTGGGGAGCCTCTGGATTCCTTGGTTTGTACATCCCAGGAAGGCTCCTAGAGGAATCATTTGTTATGTCTAGGAGTTAGCTCACCCTGGGAGGGGCGGTCTCTCCAGGAGCAAGGCCCCAAATGCCAGAGCATAAAGAAAACAGAAAATAAGAAAACAGAGTCAGTCAACCTGATACAGTTCATCATTCTTTGTACTAAATTTTCCCTGTTCAAATTACTGCATGGTTTCTGTCTCCTGGTTTAAGTCAAGTTAAATAGTATTTAACCTGAAAATATGTATCAAAAAACTGGAAAATGGTCACAACTTTTTCCTGACAATTTCACTTTTAAATATCTATAATAATCTGAAAGGTGAGCAATATTTGGACCAAGTGATTGTCATTGCAGAAGTATTTTAAAAATCTCAACCTCTTTCCCTTCTTTCATAAAAACTTATGATTTCTATTGTTCCTATTATCACATGTCTATTCTCCCTTTTGCATTTCTAACCCCAGCTGGAATGTAAGCTCCATGAAGGCAGAAACTTTCTGTCCTGTTTGGCATTGCTCTGCACGAGGCTGGATGAGGAGCCAGGACAGAAGGGAAGAAGTGACGAAGCAAGGAGGAGAGAGGACGGAGAGAGTGAGCCTCTGTGGCCTCCGGACCCCTCAGGGGAGGCTGGCATCCTGTGAGTACGTGTAGAGGGAGTTTTGATGTGTAGCAGCCCCACAGGTGCATCTGATGGGAGAGGAGGAGAGAGCAACCAGGAAGGTACAACTGGGTCAGGGCAAAGATGGCCCCAGCACAGCGCAGGGGCTGGCAGCGTGAATTAGCTTGGAGAAGATAGATATGACTTAAAGACCCGTTCAGAAAAGCAAAGAATCTATATCAGAGGTGTGGGGGAGTGTGCACATGAATGCATGTGAACACTAGCTAGAGGTGTGGTTGTGTGAGAGGGATAGCAGCTGCACCCCTGTGGGACCCCCCACTCCCAGGAGGTGTGTGGGACTGGGCAGCACCTGTGCCACCAGCCAGGCCGCACTGAGTGGAACCACCTGCAGCAGCAAGCAGGGCTGAATAAGCCCACTCTCCTCTGCTCCCCCCCCCCCCTGCAGGGGATATCAGCAGGGTGAGCCCCACGGCTGGTACTATACAAGGACGGAGAAGAGAATCTCAAATCTGCCTGGGAAAAACTCCTGAATCACAGTCACCATTTGTGAAGGACCGAGATTAAATTTTCTCCTGTTCATAGAAATGAGTGCTGGGAATGCACAAGTCATTTACAGTTACAGACCCACTGGGAGTTCCATGGTTGTGCTCTGCGGTTTTGTGGATGGTTACAACTTCTCCATTTACACCTGTTACTTGAGGCTTTTGCTAAGTGTTTCCCAAACTGCAATTATGTGTGCATAATGGTAGGTATCACTGTTACAATGTTTTCCAAACTTGGGTGTCACTTATGCTGTTATTTAATATTTTGCTTTACATCCACTTGCCTTTTTTGCTTAGCTCCATTCTAAGCAATCAAATATCATGCATTTGTTGTGCTAATCATATTTTTACCCTACATTTTATTACACACATTAAAACAAATACCTACCGGTACCTACTATTAAAACAAAAGGTCTGTCTTATACAGTGCTAAGATCATCTCACATACCATCAGTAAGGGCAACACCTTTGGGGATGGGACTACATGGTGTGTGAGGGCTTTCACTATTTATAAATCACTGTAAAGGATTTGCAAGGTTCTCTGGAAAGCTAAGAAAGATCCTGCGAGCTGCTGGCATTTTCCTGATGGAGATGAAGATATGCTGCCCTATTTTAAGCCTTTGTCTTCAAAAAAATGCTCATCACTGGAGACATTTGGAAATATCAAGAATTTAAAAGGAAGCTGCTAACTACTTCCATTTCCCTTCTAGGCTATCAACCTCCCAAGTGATGTCAGCTTGGACAGAATGAGATCCCTAATCTTTGGTGTTATCTAAGTGGATAAAAGAAAGAGAACAATTAAAGCCATTACAACATGAAAGCAACATAGAAAATCAAAGCACATTACTGCATTTAGTTTAGTAGAAATGATGCTGAAATACAAAAACAGGAAGACGAGGGTCCTCTCTTACTTCTCCACTTACCTGCTGCCCCAGGGACTGCTCCCTCTCTGTGGAACTCAGGTTTTTTTTCCTTCTATGATAGAAAACTCAGGGGTTTTTTTCCTTCTAATTCCTTCTTGAATTAGACCAACACTTCTTAACTTAAAATTTTTATGTAGGCATCATTGCCTACTAACATCCTAACAAAAATTGAAAATATGCAGTAGCACTCATCAGGTTTTCTAAATTCTATTATTCTCCTGAAGAAGAAAAAAAAAAAAAAAAGCAGACGACAAGATGGTCTCTTAAGGCAAATTTAGAAGCTGACATTCTATCTCAGGTTTCATGGGGTCATTTCAGCGAGAAATTCCTTGGTAAGAGGTGAGGACAACTGAAATAAGCCAGGAGCTCACCGAAGTGTATTGTTTGCTATGGAACATCCATTATGAAGGTGGGTGGGGACTTTTGTTACAGCATTACTGGGTTCATTGCTGGCTGCTCAAGAGATAGCAGAGAGTTTAATACAGCAGGCACTTAGTGAGGAGACAGGAGGAGTTTGTCAAACCTGCCTCCCTGAAAAATTTGAGAGAATTTTTTTTTTTTAGAGACAGAGTCTCATTTTGTCACCCTTGGTAGAGTGCTATGGCATCACAGCTCACAGCAACCTCCAATTCTTGGGCTTAAGTGATTCTCTTGCCTCAGCCTCCCAAGTAGCTGGGACTACAGGCACCAGCCACAATGCCCTATTTTTTTTTTTTTTTTTTTTTTTTGCAGTTTGGCCCGGGCCGGGTTCGAACCCACCACCCTTGGTATATGGGGCTGGTGCCCAACTCACTAAGCCACAGGCGCCAGCCTGAGAGAAAAGTTTTTTACAAATAGTTTGGTGAGCACAGGGCTAGGCAATTAAGTCTGCTGATTGGCTGAGTTCAGAGCAGAACCATAGGGTTGTAGGAATTATCTTCTCTGCTGGTCGGTTCTTAGGTGGGGGCCAATGGTCTGGGAGGGTCAGTGATTCCACAGGAATTCAGGGCCTGGGAGATATCTCAAAATCTAGCCTGAGAATGATGTTGTCTACGGGAGCAATGAAGAGAGCCAAGAATCTTTTAGACCATCAGCTATATGACTCCTGAGTAGTAAGCAATTTTAGGAAGCAAGCTAGGGACAATGGCTAGTTTTATGTGTGTGTGTGTGTGTGTGTGTGTGTGTGTGTGTGTGTGTGTGTGTTCCCTGGCACAGTTCCTACCTTGTAGCTCTTTATTAATTTTATAGAAAGGGAAGTTTCACTCTCTCCTGCCCTGGAAGGAGAGATCAGCCCTTGAATATGTGATAGCCACAGGCTCACCCCAAATACATTCCAAGCTTCCTTTCCCTTCTTGTCCTCCAGCTGAACCCCGGGCAGGCCCAGAGATACTGCAGAAGTGAAATTATCCTGGATACAGCTTGGTCTGGCCCTGGAAGCTGCAGCACAATTGGAAGCCTGCCAGGTTCCAGGGCACTGATTTTTTCTGAGGTAATCTTACTTTTACGTTTTCTGCTCTACAAAACTTGTTCAAAACCAACTATGAAGTAAGGCTTTGTAACTGACCGAGGCAAAGCCTTCCAGATGCACAAAATAGCTTGAAGATTTGCCGTCACCTGATTTCACTTCTGACTTCTATAACCGCGGCCTTGGTCTCTTAAGCTTGACAACCATATCTCCCTCTACACAGGTTTGTCTACCATAATCCCTTTGGCTCCTGTGTGACCTGCCTCAGAATGAAAACTTCATGGCACAGGAATGAGTCTGAAGAAGCTTAGGGTATTTCACCCCAAAATATGACTCGTTGGTATAAAGAATATTCAAATTAAAGGCCCTTAGAAATCAACAGTTTTTGGAAGGGGCTGTCCCACTATCGGCCTAAAACCAGATAACCCCATCAAAAAAAAAGAAAAAAAAGAATAATTGCCTTCCCTTCCCCTCCCTGTCATCTCAATGTATTTCAGGAAAAAAGATCAAGAATGCAACCAGATCTGGCCCGACTTTTTTAAACATAATACCTGTCTCTCAGGTATATTTAATTTCCAAAGAGAATCATTTACAAGTCAATCTGTTTCCCCATCCATCCATTCATTCTCCTAAATCTCTATTCATCCTCCCTAGTAACCGTTCATCTTCCCTAAACAGAATTACCTATATTCCTCATTTTTCCCTCCCTCTGCAATGAGGATATATAAACTTCTGGACCTCAGTGGGTTATTGGGTAAAAACTCTGTGATTCCCCTGTGAGCACAGTAAATAAATTTTGTAATCTCCCTTTATTTTTAGGGTTTTTTGGAGACAGACTCTCACTCTGTCACCCCAGCTAGAGGGCTAAAGTTCAGTGGCACATTACTATAGCTAACTGCAATCTCAAACTCCTAAGCTCAAGTTTTCTGAGTACCTGGGACCATAGGTGCACAGTCCCTTTCCCTATTTGTTATAGAGATAGGGTCTCACTCTTGCTCAACTTGGCCTTGAACTCCTGAGCTCAAGCAATCCTCCTGCCTCAGCTTCCCAGAATGCTAAGATTATAGGCCTGAGCCATCAGGTCCAGCCTATAATCTTCTTCTCTTACTAATCTTCCTTAATGTGAGTTGATCTTTCAGTAAACCCTCCAGTGTCAAAGGGAAAGTTTTCCTTCTCCCCCGCAAGTCCATAGGAGTCACCTATCTGCCTTCTCTCTAGGAGGGGCCCTGGGCACATGGCTGACTTAGTAGTAGGTTCTTTAGCTGTAGGACAAGCTTAAAGCGAGCTTGGGTACACTGAACCACCCCAAAGTCCTCTTCCAGACTTGTTTTAGAGACCACAGAAGAGAGACTCAGTTTCTCTGAAATACCTAGAAAAGGGGATAATTCACTCTTTATCCCCTCAAAATGGTTTCAAACTCAGAAATGAAGACCCTTCTCCAAGCCAAATGCAGGTGATTCACAGCCATACACTTGCCTCAGACTCCTGACCCGGCACTCAGGGTCAGTCACAAATCAGCCCCAGGACCCTGTCCCCACCCACAGTTCCCTCCACGTACCCTGCTCAGCCAGGAAGAGCTAAACACAGCGGGCATCATTCTACTTTTCACACCTGTTGACTGACAACACACACAGTAGCCCTGTGAGAAACAGCATGGTCACCTCCATTATATAGTTGAAGAGACCCTGAAGCAGAGAATAGCCAGCCCCAAGAATACCTATATGTTTTTGTATAATCCTCTCCCTTAAAAAAACTACTTCACCCTTTGAGCTGTTTGCCAGAAATGATGAAGTCCAGGCCCCAAGCGATCATCCTATCTTGACCTCCCAAAGTGCTGGGATTATAGACTTGAGCCACCACACCAAGCCTGAAATGAAGGATTCGCTGTAAAACAAAGGAGTTAAGCTTCTGTGGGCCCCTGGGCAGACTTCTTGTCGCCAAAATCCCCAGGCCCCCACAGCCTGACACCAGTGCAGATAGCCCTTTGTGAAATACACCACAACCTACCCCAAAGACACACGGCCCCTCCTTTATAATAAACTCATGATATGGCCATGTGCAGGGGCCCACACCTGTAATTCTAGCACTCTGGGAGGGTGAGGTGGAAAGATTGCTTGAGCTCAGAAGTTTAAGACCAGCCTGAGCAAAAGCAAGACCCCATCTTTACTAAACTAAAAAGATTAGCCAAGCATTATGGAGACTGAGGCAGAAGGATCACTTGAACCCAGGAGTTGGAGTTGCTGAGAGCTAGGTTGATACCACAGCACTCTAGCTTAGGGAACAGAGTGAGACTCCGGCTCAAAAAATAAATAAATAAATAAATAAATGCCCATGATATCCCTTAGTCAGAAAGATGGATTTGAGGCAGCTATCCCCTTTCTCCCAACAAGATGTCTGTCGTATTAAAATTTCTTTCTTCCTTAGAAGTCCTTGTCTCAGTAATAGGATTTTTGTGCAAAGAGCTACTGGACCTAGACCAAAACCCCCTTGCAGTTTTAACAGCACAACTTGCCTAAAAAATCACATGAATTCTAAGCAGTGGAGCAGACATTCAAACCCAGGCAGTGTATCTCCCTATCTTCCCTTCTTGCTCACACAGCATGGAAAGTTTATTACCCACTGACCTCTTGACTTGCTCTAGCTGAGTCTTGCACAAACAAGAATGTTGCACAAGCAACATCTAACTGCAAAGCACTGTTGTCACTCAGTTCTAATAAAATGCCTTCTCCTACCCGTGAAAAGCAGGTGAGAGAGTCACAGCCAGGAAGGGGCTCTATGAACAAGAGCAGCACAGTAAGCATCCTGTGACCACTTCCCTGGAAGACCCTCGGCAGCAGAGGAATCCCCTGAAACAGCTTAGAGCTACTGAAACTTCCTGCTCTGTTGTGATGAGGCCAGGTGCAGGTGTGCACCTCTGCCTCTGCACTGCCAGCTAGAAAACTCTTATGTGACAATGACTTTCCTCTGATTGATTGATTGATTGATGTAGTATTTTTTAACTAAAAATGCTAAATATTTTTAGAGGGTGTGCACCAGTGGTCCCAGCTACTTGGGAAGCTAGACTAGGAGTTTGAGGTTGCAGTTAGCTATAATAATGTGCTTAGTTCTTATTAACAACTCCGAATCATTTTTCTCTTACAGGTTTTACTGATAAACTGTGAAATGTCTTGTTTTCTGTCAGAATCTTCATGGAGGGATCCTCGTTCTCTCTTCTCACTCTCCCTTTCACACACATACCAGCTAAGCTGAGCAATTCCTAACGCTGGCCTGAGCTTTCTACCCATAGAATTTGGTTATCTAGCTGTGTGTCAGAATCCTCTCCAGTTTGTTTGTTTCTCTGTTTGTTTCTAAGACAGACTCTCATTCTGCTGCCTAGACTAGAGCGCAGCAGTGTCATCAGAGTTCACACAACCTCAAAATCCTGAGCTCAAGCGATCCTCCTGCATCAGCCACCTGAGAAGCTGGGACTACAAGTGCACACCACCACACCTAACCGATCTTTCTCTATTTTGTAGAGATGTCTCGCTCTTACTCAGACTGGTCTCCAACTCCTGAGCTCAAGCAACTTTCCTGTCTCAGCCTCCCAGAGTGTTAGGATTATAGCTTCACTGCCATCTCTCTTGGCCATCCATCTCTAGAATTCAAAGTCCAGCTCAAATGCCACCTATCCCAGAAAGTCTTCATTAATCGCTCCACAAAAATTAATTATAATCTTGCTCCTCTGTAAACTCCAAAAGTTTTCTTTAGCTCCTTTCCTCCATCTTTCATTTTATATCCCCTGTTCCTGAGGTTCGAGTACCCTGCAATGCCTCTCACCTCCATAATGGATGTATCAATACCAATCAAACAAAACCTATCACTAATTATTAATTTATGTTGATAAGTTTTATCTCCAATGATGACTGCTGGTAGAAAATGATAGATTGTGGTTATCATTCATGATGTCTTGTGACCAGGAGAAAGATTAAAAAGAAGCAAGACAATTGGAAGTGCAAATAATGATGAATATTTCATTTGACACAAGAAGACAAAGAAAAATTAGGCATCCTGTCTCTCACATAAGGAAAATAGTAAATTTGCATTAAAAGTAAGGATCCTACAAGATAGAACCAAGAGCCTGAAATTATCTCTCTCTTACTTCTGGAATTCTAGAGTTCACAACCTTAATTCTTCTTCTGGCATAATATAATGATATTCATTGGTCAAATGTTCAAAACATCTCAGCAAGGCAAATTATTATTTTAATATTCTTTCCCCAACCCTGCCACCCAAAATTGATACTGGTGGAAGCCCTAAAATATGCAAAGATATTCAATGCCTCGATTATCCTCTGGGAAATTCTAACTGTTGTTTTCATGTACATTAATAATTTCTTGGTGTAATTTTTCCCAAGAAAATGTATCAAAAGAAAGTATGCATAGATTTACATATTTAATTGCTAATAAACCTCCCAAGAAGAACATATCCTTCCATTTGGTGGAAACAATGTCCCTTTAAATCAAAGCTAAATGATTATCAAAGTATTTTTATAAGGTTATGAAGAATGCTAGACTATAGAACAAGAGCAATCAGGAAACACAAATGGCAGTTTTGACAAGTGGCTACTCATTTGACAGCAGTGTAAGCATACTACAATCTCTGTTATGACTTATCTGCATTTGATCTGCCCAGAATGTGTACACCCCAGTTATTTGAAGCTATAGAACTCTGGGTACAATTGACTACTCAAGGGACTATAACAAACTGGTCAACGTACAGAGGTGGTCAACATAAGGAACGAGGCCTATTGTACACATACATGTGCTGTATGTCTGGTCTATGAAAATTAGGTCAAAAAAAAGAAAAGGAAATAAGGTCATCTTAAAGAGGTGGTCAATGTACGGCAGTGACTGACTATGGGGGTTCTACAGTAATTCCAGCATAGTTGGGAGGTTATCCCTACTTCCCATTGTTAATGCCAAAGAAACACGCATTTCCTCTCCTAGCTCCCTGGCTGCACAGACGTAGGTATGTGACAGTGAACCTTGAGGAAGTAATAAAGAGGCCTAGAGAAAGACAGATTACTGCAATTGATGAACAACTAGAGTCCTACAGAAATTTAGTTTGTAGCAGTGTTTTTCAACCTTTTTTAACTCACAGCACACTTGACCCTATAGTTAAACTTCCATGGCATACTTAAATTATGTTGAACCACAAAAAAGAATAAATAAAAGAATTTCTTACTGTACTTTGAACTTCTTTCAAAAATAATTTAATTATCTTTAAAAATTTTCACAACATACCTAAGATCCTCTCAGGGCACAATCAGTGTGCTGTGGCACACCAGTGGGAAATCACTGGTGAATAGGAAAGGCAGCATCTCAAATTAGGGTAACAGTGTGACGGGTAAGTTTTGTTCAGCCCTTTTCTGATAGCAAAAAATATAAAATATTGGTAGGGTGGGGCCACACCTATGGTGCATCTTAGAATGGGTACAGGCGAAACCTATTAAATGCAGAATACAAATGTCTACATACAATAACTAAGAAAATGCCATGAAGGCTACATTGAACAGTTTGATGAGAATATTTCAGATTGTATATGAAACCAGCACATTGTACATCTTGATTGCACAAATGTACACAGCTATGATTTACCAATAAAAAAATAAGTAAAAAAGAAAAAAGAAAAGAAAAAAAAATTCACATTGATTGCAGCCTGATGATGACTGGGGATCTCCAGGCCCACTTGACCCTGGCCCTTGGCTTCTGCACTGCCTCTGGCCCTTTCCCTGCAGCCAATCTCTGTTCTTTACAAATCCCTGCTTAGTGAGGGTGGATGATGAGAATGTCATGAAAATTGGTGAGTCTAGACCTTTCATATTTCAGATAAAATCGTTAATTCTACTTTTAGAGAAGAGAAGACATTGACTCTTTTAGGATTAGGGGCTGAAATTATCCAGGCTGACCTCATCTCTCCACTCTTCCTTGTATGCACAGCCATAGACTCTGGAACCATAAGGAAAGAGGCGTCACTGAGGGAGGCTTTTGTCACTGGCATGAAACTTGCCAAGGAGATCTAATGAGACCATGATGTGGCTGGCTGGGATTCATTTACTAAGTCCCCAGCACTGGATCACAGAAAAGCAAACAAATCTACTCAAGGATAGTATTTTTGTATTTCAAGTCAAAGGCAGCTGAACAGTAAGTTTTTTAAAGTATACTGATACTTAGCAAGCCCAGGCAAATTTATGCTTGAGCTGGGGGAAAAAATAAAAAAGAACCAAACAGCCTTTGCTTTCGCAAATCTACATATCTGCATTTTAGCATGACAGCATAACCAAGACTTAGTGATTAGTTGGAAGTATCTGGTCAAAATCAAATAGACTCAAGTCAATGAGCTCCCATGAATTTATTTCATTCAATTTGAATTTTATGATAATAAATTGCTTTTGCAAATTTGCTTATAATAAAACAAGACTAGAGGATGGCTTGAGGACATCTTGTCAGACTTTAGTCATGGCATATGAACTATGTTTTTCAGAAACAGAACACATTATTTGAGACATTTCCAAAGTTGGCAACACCCAGCTGATGTGTCAAAAGGAAGATTGGTTTAGGCAGGTAAATGTTTTCAGATTACTTGTGGTTGAAAGATTGCCAGGCTCCTTCCTTAGTAAATGGAATTCTGATTTGTGAGGCCAGCACTGCTCTGCTGGCAGGGAGGCACTGACAGATACCATCAACAGGTAAGTTTGTATAAAGACGCAGAAAGCCATTAGGGGAATACCTCTGAGTGTTTACCTACAAAATTTTACTTGGCACCACCATGCTGCTGGTAACTGAACATTTCTGGGCAGGATTCTATGAGTTTTTTGGATGGTATAGCTTGGATACCATAGGTTTTCTCTTTCCTACTAACTTGTGATGAGAACATGGGGCAGCAGAGAGAAATTTAGAAAGCCACATCTCAGAACACATTTAAGTATCCATTACCGATAAGGTGTAAACCAACCACAAGTTAATGGTATTTATATAAGTAGGTTATTTAGAAACACAATTTGAATATGGGCTATTTTTTGCTATTTCTCAGATAAAATGTGTGAAGAGGTTACAAACAACGTAAAGAAAGTACTTTTACATAAAGTGTCTAGCAAACAGGTGGGATTTGTTGCCCAGAGTGTTAGGACAGGAAGACAATATAAATAAATGAGAGAAAAGTTTAGATTTATGTTGTGAATAACAAGAAGGTTATGGACATTAAGATTCATCTCTAAATTGTTAGTCATAGGACCAAGAACATCAGACCAGGGAGGAGAGAGGTTAAGCACGTGGGAGGCTGTGCAGGGTAAAGGAAAACACACTATGAAAATGTTTTTCAGTATCCAAGACTAGGAAGACCGCTGATTTCACAGAACCTCCATGATTGTTATCCTTAAAAGGTGCAGGGCAAATTCTTCCTTGAGCCTCACAGGCTCAGCTCCTGAACTCTGCGTAGGATGCCAGAGATGGTGGATGAGTATGTGGCCTAGGAACTCAAATGGGGGAACAGTTACAACATTTCTAAGTGAAACTTAACTTTTCCTTATACTATAAACAGGTTAAAAACCACAGTAGAATTAGCAGTTCTTCACCAATTAGAATAAAAAAATTTTTCATGGCATATTTCAGTAAGTTTAGGTATCTTGAACTGTCATTTATATTTCTCATTTATACTCAAAATCTCCGTAGGTAATAGGCCTGTCACTAGACCATGTATTTTATGCATTCATGAAAACACATATTATAATATCATAAATTTGATGACTCACTATTTTGATTACTGCATTTTCATACATTGCCTATGTGAGCTCAATGCTTTGATAACTGTATTTTGATAGAATTTATTTCCTTTGTAATCTCATATTTTTTTGTATAGCTATGCCTCACCACACTGCCAAAGGCTTTGATGACACAGATTCCTGACTATGGGAAGTCAGGAGGCCCAAATTATCACTATGTTAATCATTAACTTATGTTTCTTTTTAAAAACTAACTTTATTATTTTTTCTTTCCACTTATGTTGGGTTTAATTTTCTCTCTCTCTCTCTCTTTTTTGCAGTTTTTGGCCAGGGCTGGGTTTGAACCTGCTGCCTCCAGTATATGGGGCCGGTGCCCTACACCTTTGAGCCACAGGCACTGCCCAAGAAAGAAATTTTTATGATATGAATCCTCAACTCAATTCTATAATGAATAAAGCTTACACTGGGCATTCAGAAATTATTACCATTTTCTAATAAATATTCTTTGAAGTAAATCGTATCTGATAGATTGAACAGATAAGATGTGCTAAAAACTATGCCATGTCATGGAATCCAAATGCAGGGCCAAGTTAGAGAGAACTTTTGGGGGAAATTGTCACTCATCAGAAGTGACCTCTTTTTCTCAATCTCTCTCTTTTAAAAAAATATTATCTCTAACATTTTGTATTTACCTTACCTTTGGTTCAGAACAGTTACGGAAATACTATATATGGTTGTAAATAGTTACAAATATGAAGATTATCTGATAAGAGTTGTCTTATTAAGATCATATATATTCCATCCATCATCCATCCAGGCAACATGAAGAAGTGGTAATCCACCTCTGCAAAGCACCCAGCATGGATGGGAAATAGGGCATTGGCGAGCAGTGTTCTGAAGGCGAAGGCTAAATTGAAGGCATAGACAGCAAGTGAAGGAGCATTGTCTGTAATACTAGGAGGGCCGGTCACTAGCTTATTTTCTCTCAGATCCATTTCTCACCTTCCCTGACTCTGCTTAGCATCATTGGAAACTACATGTCCCAGGGTTCCTTGTTAATTGACTTCTTGCTATAACCAAAGTTAGCTCTAGTGAGAACTTAGAGGAAGTGAAGTAAGGGGAAGTCACAGTATGTCCCCCACCACACCCTTCCCTCTCTCTTTCTCTTTCTCTTTCTCTCTCTCTCTCTCTCTCTCTCTCTCTCTCTCTCTCTGTCTCTCACACACACACACCTTCTGCTTCAAGCAGCATCTCTGACAGCAGCTGCATCTCCTCTGCTGGGTAGGCTGTCTTCATGGCCCTGCCTAGGTGAAAACTTCTGTCTTGGCTGCTGGGCTCCAGTAATGCTGCTTCATCCCTTTTTACCTCCAGTCCCATAAAAAGTTGAAGTAGACTTCACTTGCTGTTGCTAATCATCTCTGGGTTGGCTCCTTGCCTCTGTTTAGCTTCTCAGTTCTTCCATCACCTATGTAACTCCAACTCTATTTTATGTCTCATGTTTAAAATATCTAGAGCAATACACTATGTAGAAATGATTTACCATGGCAGCCAGTCCTGGGTATACAGGACAGGTCTCCCAACTTGGGAGAAGCTCCCAACAGCAGAGAGCTGTTTCTTTTCAGGTTTCTGGCTGTCACTGTTTTTTTTGTTATGACTGTACTCAAGTAGATAAAAGATCCAAATAAAGCCATCTTATAACAGAATAGCTACTCGGAAAACGTCTATCTGTGAGTTTAGAGTTCCATGAGAAATATCTCAGTTGCCTGATTCTCTCTTGCCAATGATCCCATAGCTTCCTAGGCCCTATAAGTTTTAGAAGATGCCTTTTCCAAGTGCAAGTAGGCCAGCCCCAGTCTGACTTCACTCGCCTCCTCCCCTTCCTCCTCCACCCACCTTCTGTTCCCAGATCCTAGAGGCGCAGGAGGAAGGAGTAGAAGTAATAAAGCAGCTTAAATAGGCCCAAGTCTCTGCTTTTATATCATGTGACCTAAACAAAAAGAGAACCTTGATTAGTGCATTAACATTTTCTTCAAATCTAGTATGAATTATAGTATATATTATATTTGGTATCCTAGAAAAGTATTGCTTGTTGAAGCCAACTCTGAACTATAATTACTTAAAAGCTAAAAGCCTATATGAGAAGGAAGAGCAAGGATTACTCCTGAAACATGGGTTTATGTCAGGTGCATGCCAGAGACGGGGACGCAGAAGCCCACATGGTATACCAAGCAGCTTAGGGGGGAAATGGAATCACAAAATATATGCTCATCATACTAAATGATTTCCCTTGTTTGTACAGCAATTTAATCCCTCTCTCCCTTTTCCATGCCATTCTCAGGACCCCACTACCTGATCTGAGTGTTGAGGGCATCCAAGGGTGGTGGTCACAGAAGGAGCAGATGGCAGAAAAGATGAAAGGAACATAACTGAAAACAAAATATAAGGCATAGGAAGGACATGATAGAGAATATCTCTTCCCAAATCTGAGTCCTTGTTTTCACTCCCCTCTTCTAGTAAGTTCCATTTCTTTTCCCTTTCCTCCCCACTTTGCACCGATTCCTTGATGCTTCCCATGGCCTCAGGAATACTGAAGAATCATCCTGTGCCTCCTTTGCCCCAGTACACAGCCAACCCACAGAATTGGTTCCTAGGTTTTGTAGTAGTTGCCAAGAGGTCAGAGCATTTCCAAGTGAACTGAGGATTGGAGGCAATTCCATTTTTTTCCCTCTGGAAAAGCCCATTAACCTCCTAGGGAGGAGGCATGGGAGTACTTGTATTTACCCACTGATAGGAACGAAAGTAATTTATCTGTGTGAGACTTCTTGTACTGGGTCCTTCTGGAGGCTTTTGCTTGGTGAGGGATTAAGAACAGGTTTGAGAAAGTCTTCTCTCCTGCTTTCGGTCTGATCTTTACTCATCCTTTCCCTTCTAGTTTACACTGGGCTTTTTCATCTCTAAACTCCTAAGGGCTTGAAATCAAGGACGTATTGGTTTTTAACATCGCACGAGTTTTATTTACTCCATCAGGTCTCCAAGAAAATAAGTGTTCAGTAAATATGTACTGCTTTCTTGATTGGTGGCCTAGTCCTTAAGGAATGCAGTTTAGGACAGAGGGTCTATCTGGCAAAGATTGGTTTTATTCACTAGGCATGAGTTTTTTAAAAAATTTCTTTGTTTTTGTTTAGTTTGATTTGGCTTTTACTATGAACTTGAGTTCTTTTAGGCAAAGAGTGCATACTCCAGTTTGGCCACAATTCCCCCTCATTTTCCCACCCTACAATTCTCTAATACACTCTCTACTGGCTTGCTTAACTCATTTATGTAACCTGCCTAGCCCCTGCTGTCTTTTGAGTTTCTCATCCCTTCTGCTTGGATTCACATTACTAATCATATGTGTTTTAGAGTCATTGAATAAAATTCTAAATTGTACACTGCAAATAAATGTTACATATCCAGAGAAGGTCTTGGTGGGGACCAGGGAAGGGGGAAGGTACAGCTGGGCTAGCTATTTTGTTTGTTTTTACTGTATCTTTATCTCCCCCAATAGAATATTTAGGATATAAACCATCTATCTTTAATTTTGCATTTGTAACTCTTTTCCTTCCTTTTTCCCTACCATAAGTTCCCCCCACCATTGCTCCTGCCATATAGTGGAGGATCAACACAAATGCTTTATAAATTGTCCTTGGTTTTCCTTATATAGCCTTTTTAAAGCAGTTAAAAAAAAATATATTTTTTATATATTTTTCACATATATAGGTTCACAGCAAAACGGAGTGGAAGGTACAGAGATTTCTCATAACTGTCTGCTCCCACATGTGTACTGCTTCCCAGATGGCTGAAATCCTACACCTGAGGAGTACAGTTATTACAACTGATAAACTTACACTGATACATCATTATCTTCCAGAGTTCACAGTTGGCATTCAAGTTCAATTTAGGTATTGTATATTCCATAGGCTTTGGTAAGTGTATAATGATATATATTCATCATTACGGAATCATATAGAGTAGTTTCACTGCCCTGAAAATCCACTGTGTTCTGTCTGTTCTTCCTTCCCTCCTTCTTAATCCTGGACACCCACTGATCCTTTTATTTTCTCCATAGTTTTGCCTTTTCCAGAATGTCAAGTAGTTGGCATCCTGAGGTATGCAGCCTTTTCACATTGACATTTACTTTCCTCTGTGTGTTTATAGCTTATTTCTTTTAGTGCTGAATAATATTTCATTGTCTGGATGTACTAAAGTTTATTTATCCATTTGTCTACTGAAGGGCATTATGGTTGTTTCCAAGTTCTGGCAATTATGAAGAAAGCACTATAAGCATTTTTGTGCAGGTTTTTGTGTGGGCGTAAGTTTTTCAATTCATTTTGGTAAATACCAAGGGGCACATTTACCTGTTTGTAATGTAAGAATATGTTTAGTTTTTAAAAAACAACAAACTATCCTCTAAAGTGACTGCACCATTTTACATTTCATCAGCAGTGAATGAGAGTTCCCGTTGCTCTTCATCTGGCCAATTTGATGCTGTTAGTTGACTCTTCAATGTTGACAGTGTTCTAGAGTTTGGCCATTTTAATAGGTATGTAGCAAAATCTTAATGTTTTCATTTGTAATTTCCTAATGGCATATGATGTTAAAGATATTATCATACATATATATGCTATTGGTGTATCTTCTTTGGTGTGGTATCTATTCAGGTCTTTTACCCTTTTTAAAATTAGGTCCATTTCCTCATTGCTGAATTTTAGTAGTTCTTTGGATACCAGTCTTTTATAAGACATATATTTTGCAAATATTTCCTCTTAGTTTGTGGCCTATCTTTTTATTCTCTTGTCAGTGCCTGTTGAAGAACATAGTTTTTAATTTTAATATAGTATAGCTTACCAATTATTTCTTTCTAAATCATGCCTTTGGTGTTATATCTATGCATAAGTAGTCATCATCATCAAGGTTATTTAGTTTTTTCCTATATTATCTTCTGGAAGTTTTACAATTAACTCTTTGAACCCTTTTTTTTTTTTTTGAGACAGAGTCTCACTTTGTCACCCTTAGTAGACTGCTATGGCATCATAATTCACAGCAACCTCAAACACTTGGGCTCAAGCAATTCTCTTGTCTCAGCCTCCCGAGTAGTCTATGAACCATTTAAAGTTAATTTTTGTAATGGTTGTAAAGTCTGTGTCTACATCTTTTTTGTTGCATGTCAATGGTCACTTGTTCCACCACCACTGTTGAAAAGCCTATCTTTGCTACATTATACTGCATTTGCTTCTGTGTCAAAGATCAGTCAACTACGTTAATTTGAGTCTGTTTCTGAGCTCTCTTGTCTTCTTCATTGATCTATTTGTCTATTCTTTCACCAAAACCTTACTGTTTTGATTATTGTAGCTTTATAGTAAGTCAGATAACGTCAGTGTCCTCCCTTTGTTCTTCTTCTTCAATATTGTATCAACTATTCTGGGACTTTCGTCTCTGTTACGGTCACATAAGACTTAGAATAAGTTAGCTGATGCTCACCAAATAACTTTCTGGGATTCTAACTGGAATTGCATTGAATCTATATATCAAATTGGGAAGAAGTGATATCTTAAAAATATTGAGTGTTTCTATCCATCAGAGGATTGCAGTTTTCCTCATGCAAATCTTGTTCTACTTTGTTAATTTCTACTTAAATATTTCACTTGGGGGTGTTGATGTAAATGATACATCTATTTTCTATTTCAGATTTTACTTTTCTAATGTTTGTATATAAGAAAAGGAAATAAAAGGTATACTGATTGGGATGAAAGAATTAAAACTATCTTTGTTCATGGATTATGTGATTTTTCATGTAGAAAATTCCAATGATTTGACCAAAAAAAAAAAAAAAAAAAGAGTCCTGGAAATAATAACTAAGTATAGGAAGGTTATAGGATACAAGAATAATATGCAAAAGTTAATTGTTTCCTTAAATACAAACAACAAATGGATTCAGTAGAGGCCACGAATTAATAATCTTCCAAATTACTGTAATATTATCTTCTTTTATCAATTACAGAGAGGTTTTATTAGCTTTGCCTTCCAGATATGCAAATTAAGATTTGGAAATATGTAAGTTCCCAGGACTCTGAATATAAAAATGGGTATCCTTTCTAAATATTTAACGCACACCAGACACTGTTCTAAGACTTTTAATTCATCCAGTTACTAATAACAGCAAACGCTCAAGTAGTATTTACTCTGTGCCTTGTCTTGCTCTATGTTAAGCATTTAGCATATTAGGTAGGAAAATTAAGTTCATGAACTCATCCTAGAAAAAGTGCTGACTTACTAGCTATAATTCTTTGATTCATTATATAGTATATTAGTGGTTACTTTAGGGTTTAGAGCATACATCTCTAACCCAAAAAGTCTAACTTCAAGTGATATTATATCACTTTGTATATATTATAAGAATTATTCAATACTACACATTCATTTCTCTCATTCTGGTGTTTGATGCTATTTCTGTTATACCCTATATACTCGAGTATAAGCCTAGTTTTTTCGGCACAAATATGACTCGGCTTATACTCGGGTCATACAGGTATTTGATTAGGTGCATGCGCACCTAATCAAATGCACATAGTCTCCAGTCGTCTTCTGCCGTCCACTTGAGGGGGCGGTGCTTCAGCTCAGTCCACAAGTCAAGGCTGAGCTGAAGAGGTAGGCAGCTGAACTGAACTGTATTCCACAGAACTATTTAACCCACAATATTTAATGGCACAATTAATTAAGTGAAAACCCCATTTAAGGCAGTAAAGTCTTGAAATAAATGTTTTGAAGGATTTTAACCTTTGTGATTTAGCTTGATTACCTGTTAAGCTACGGTTTTCTGCACTTTATTTAAAAATTTTAAAGTTGTTGTTACTAGTTTACAGTTTTTTTTTTAGCAATAAATATTAAAAAGCTTTTAACCTACTGATTCCTCAATTATTGTAATTGTTTTGGGTACATATTTTTATTTTCAAAATTTACCAGTGGCCGCTGCATTTTCTACCTTGGCTTATACTTGAGTCACTAAGTTTTCCCAGTTTTTAGGGTAAAATTAAGGGGGTCGGCTTATACTTGAGTATATAGGTAAGAATATTCATATACCAACCAAAAGCTACAAATATGTACTTGCTCTCCTTTATTCTCTTAGATTCTATAAAAGACATAGAACTATATAAAGTAATAATTATAAAAGTGTATTTCTGAATTTGTAACATTTATAGATGTAATATGAATAATAGTAATGACACAATAAAACAGAAAAGAACAGAACTACTTGGGAAAGTAACATTTTTGTATTTTATTAGAATTAAGTTAGTATAAATCTGAAGCTTTTTCTCATAAGTAACTCATAAATATACAATGAGAAAGTCATTAAAGAAATGAAAGTGCTACATTAGAAAACATTCACTTAATACCAAAGAAAACAATAAAGGAGGAACAAGAAAGACATAAAGACAGGAGATAAATGAAAAACAAAAGTAGGCTGGGTGCAGTGGCTCATGCCTATAATCCTAGCACTCTGTGAGGCCAAGGAGGGTGGATTGCTTGCACTCAGGAGTTTGAGACCAGTCTCAGCAAGAGCAAGACCTTGTGTCTAAAAATAGCCAGGCATTGTGACAGGGGCCTATAGTCTCAGCTACTTGGGAGGCTGAGGCAAAAGGATCTTTCAAGCCTAAGAGTTTGAGTTGGCTGAGAGCTGTGACACTATGGCACTCTACAAAAGGCAACCAAGTAAGACTCTGTCTCAAAAAATAATAATAATAAAATAAAATAAAATAAAGGCAAAATGATAGGTTTAAATCAAATTTAGATTAAATAATCAAATTTAAAGAGCAGAGATTGTCAGAATGGATTTTAAAAACACAATCTAACTATATGCTATCTACAGAACAAACAATTCAAATTGGAGGCAGCGCCTGTGGCTCAGTGAGTAGGGCTCTGGCCCCATATACCAAGGGTGGTGGGTTCAAACCCAACCCTAGCCAAACTGCAAGAACAATAACAAGAACAACAAAAACAATTCAAATTGAAATATACAACTTGACTGAAAGCAAAAGGATGCAAAAAGACATATCATGCAGATAGCAACCATAAAAAATCTGGAGTGGCTCTACTGATATAAAACAAAATAAAGTTTAGCACACATAAAAAATTACTAGGGATCAAAGTAGACATGTTGTAGTGTAAAAAGGACAATCCATACCCAAAACACACAAAGCAAAAACTGAGAGAAATAAAGGGACAACTGGACAACAATAGTAGCCAGACACTGCAATATCCTGCTTTTGATAGTGAATGGAGCAACTAGTCAGAAGATCAATGCAAAGAGAAGAATTGAACAACATTGTAAACAAACCAGGCCTAACAGACATCTGTAGAACATTCCACCTAATGAAAGCAGAATACACATTTTTCTCATGTGCACATGGAACATTGCCAAGGAAAGACCATATGCCAAGATATAAAACCTCAATAAATTGACACAGATAGAAATAAAATATATTCTCTGAACCACAATTAAATAAAATTAGAAAAAAATGACAGAAAGAAATTTTGGAAGCTCACAAATAACATAGGAACCTAACGACACATTCTTAAACAAGCCAAAGAAAAAATCCAAAGACAAATTTTAAAATGTTTTGTGATAATTATAAATGAATATGAAACATACTAAAATATATGGGATGCAGCTAAATCGGGGATTAGAAGAAAATTTATAACTATAAATATTATATTTAAAAATATTTTTGTAGCAATATAAAAACTATCCTAAAATTTCTATGAAATCTCAAAGGGTCCAAAATAGCCAAAACAATCTTGAAAAATAAGAACAAAATTGGAGGACTTCCTGCAAAGCTACAGCAATCAAAACAGTGTGTTCCTGGCATAAGAATAAACATAAAGACATATTGAATAGAATTAAGAGCCCCAAAATATATCTTCACGTATACAATCAGTTGATTTTTGATAAAGGTACCATGACCATTTTGATAATAAAAGGACAATGTTTTCAACAAATGGTATCAGAAAAACCGAATATCCACACACAGAAGAATGAAATTGAACCCTTATTTTATACCACATACAAAAATTGACTTGCAATGGATCAATACCTAAACATAAGAGCTAAAACTATAAGGCACTTAGAGAAAAAAACATAAGGGAAAAGATTCATGACATTGGATTTGGGGCAATGATTTCTTGGATATGACACCAAAAGCATAGTCAACAAAAGAAAAAATAGATAATTTGGGTTTCGTCAAAATTAAAAACTTTGGTTCATCAAGGAACACAATCAAGAAAATGAAAAGACACCCCATGGAATGAGAGAAGATATTTCCAAACTATATATCTGATAAGGGATTATATCTAGAATATACAAACAACTCCTACAACTCAAAAACCACAAGAACAACTAAAACCAATGAGTTCAAAATGGGCAAAGGATTCAAATAGATATTTCTCCAAAGAAGATAGGTATACAAATGGACCAATGAACACATGAAAACACATTCAACATCAGTAGTCATTAGAGAAATGCAAATCAAAACCACAGTGAGATGCTACTAATTCACATCCATTAAAATGGCTATTTTTAAAAAATGAAAAATAATAAGTTTGGTGAAGATGTGTAGAAATTAGAACCCTGTACACTATTGGTGGGAAGCTCAAATGATGTATCTGCTGTGGAAAACAGTTTGTTGGTTCTTGAAACGGTTAAACATAGAATTTCCAAATGATCCAGCACTTCCAATTCTAGTTATATATGCAAAATAATCATAGCAGCATTACCCACAATAGCCAATATTTGGGAAACAACCCGAATATCCATCAACAGGTAAACAAAATGTGGTATATACATAGAATGGATTATTACTCAGTCCTTAAAAGGAATGAAATTCTAGAACATACTATAAAACAGATGAATCTTGAATACATGATGCTAAGTAAAATAAGCCATATACTAAAGGACAAATACGTTTTAATTCCAATTATATACCAGTACCTAGAATAGGCAAATTCATAGAGACAGAAAGTAAAATAGAAGCTATGAGGGACTGCAGGGATGGGAAAAGAGGAATCATTGTTTAATGAACATAGAGTTTCAGTTTGGTAATGATAAAAGTTCTGAAAATGGATAATTGTGATAGATGCACAGCATTGTGAATGTACTTAATACTAATGAATTGTACATTTAAAAATTAACAAAATGGGCCAGGCACAGTGGCTCACACCTGTAATCCCAGGTCTTTGGGAAGCCAAGGCAGGAGGAATACTTGAGGCTGGGAGTTCAAGACCAGCCTGGGCAACATAGCAAGACCCCATCTCTAAAAAAATTTTTTTAAACTAGCTGGCTACGGTGGTGGGTGCCTGTAGTCCTAGCTACTTGAGAGACAGAGATGAGAGGATCACTTCAACCCAGGAGTTCGAGGTCGCAGCGAGCTATGATAGTGCCATTGCATTCCAGCCATACTGGCAGAGCAAGATCTTGTCTCTAAGAAATTGACTAATTAATTATAATTTTAAAATAAAATTTTTATATGGTAAATTTTATATTATGCATATTTTACTATAAGGATACTTATATTTGAACTTGTTTCTCAAAATATCTGGACATTTCTTTAAAATAATAGTACCCTTATCTCATAAATGTACCTCTCAGAATGGAGCTAGGTAGTGGTAGTACAATACACACTTGAGATAGGATTATTTTCTTATCTACAGAGTTTATGACTGGAGCAGAGTGTCGGTCTTGGCAATATTCCTACCCCTCCTCCGCAGTGAGCTCACCTGGTCCAACTTTTTGCCTAGACCTTTTCTCATCACAATGTACTAAGTGCTAGGGACTATGCTAGTCAAAGTCAAATGGCATATGTTCCCAGCCTAGGTCAAGCTTGCTGACCAGTATGCTGGCTGCTATGAAAGGAGTGGGCATTGAAGCACAGAGTAAGTCCCACTGAGGCTCTAAATCAGGCCTGGTCAGAAAAAAAGAGGAGGCACTGGGTTTGCATTATGGGACACAGGAGCCATTCAGGTGAGAACAAGAGGGAGAGAGAGGGAAGGCATTTCAGGAAATTAAAGAAACAGTATATTGGTAACCATGAATCCAACAGTCTAAGTCTGTAAGACTGACATGTTCCAGAGATTAAAAATAGTCCAATATGCCTGGAGCAATGAGCATGCCTGGAATAGGTTAGTGGGGAGAGAAAAGTTAGGGGAGTAAACAAAAGTCAGATCACCAAGGGCCCTATGGTAGTATGAATGTTTGACCTGAGGGACTGGGACAGCTCTAAGACTCATTCATTAATTCATCCATTCATCATGTGTTTATTGCATTTCCACCAGTAGCAGGCATATTGTTGTAGAATGACCCCTAAGCTTGGGTTCCCCAGAAATAAACCCCTGAGTTGAGAATTTGTGTGCAAGAGATTTAATAAGAACTCACCCTCCAGGGAGGCCAGGGAAAGAAGAGAGGGAAGTGCAACAGAGACTAGTGTAGTAGAAAGCCAGGCAAAGTCCCTCAGAGAGTAGCTGTATTCTATGTTGTGCAGGGGTCCTCAAACTATGGCCCATGGGCCACATGCAGCGGTGTGATTGTATTTGTTTTTTTACTTCAAAATAAGATATGTGCACTGTGCATAGGAATTTGTTCATAGTTGTGTGTTTTTTTTAACTATAGTCCGGCCTTCCAATGGTCTGAGGGACAGTGAACTGGTCCCCTGTTTAAAAAGTTTGAGGACCCCTGCACTACAGAGTTGCCCAGACCTAAGCAAGGGACTTGGGCTTTGATGTTCCTAGGTGGAAACCCCCACAGGGTAAGCTTTCTAAACGTGTCTTAACTCTATTTGCCTTCCTTTCTTCAAAGTAGTGAGAGACAATTCTACCTTGCTGTGTGATCTCACCTCCATCCCCAAACTTCTCCCTGTTAATCCTCACTATTACTCTTTAAAGTTTTCTTCTCTACTCCTCCACGTAGCCCAGGCATACCCATTCATTCATTCAACAGACATTGATGAAAAGCTTGCTATGTGCCAATCACTGAATTAGGAGTTGGAGGTAGAGAAAAAGAAAACATAAATAAGGCTCAAACCCTTACCCAGCTCTAGCTTCTGGTGGCATTATATTAGAGAAAGTCCTTTAACTTTGGAACTGAATAGACAGAGCCTCTTATTTACCAACGATCTTGGACTCATTCATATAACCTCTGTAAACCTTGGTTTTCTTAATCTGTAAAATGAGGATATTAATTCCTCCCAATAATATCTATCTCCAGGCCTGGAGTGGTGGCTCATGCTTGTAATCCTAGCACTCTGGGAGGCCAAGGTGAGTGGATCACTTGCACTCAAGGAGTTCAAGACCAACCTGAGCAAAAGCAAGACCCTGTCTCTACTAAAAATAGAAAAACTAGCCTGGTGGTGTGGTGGATACCTGTAGTTCCAGATACTCAGGAGGCTAAGGCATGAGGATTGCTTGAGCCCAAGAGTTTGAGGTTGCTGTGAGCTATGGTGACATCATGGCACTCTGCCAGGGCAACAAAGTGTGACAATGTCTCAAAAAAACAATCTATCTCGAAAGGCTTTTATTGAGATTAACCAATGTGTGTAAAAGACGTAGCACAGTGTCTAGTACATAAGAAGTACCTAGAAAGAAGTTTTGGGAATTATGGAGACTTTTGGGAAAGGGTTGGAAATAATTTCTCTATCCTCTTCAAATATTAATAGTTGGAGTAAAACAATTATAGTACAATAGAAAGATTAATGAGACTTGGAAGCCTTGGATTTGTGTCAGCTCCAGTGCCTACCGGTGTCATTGGCATTGATTTTTATTGACTTCCCAATATCTGATCCACTCTCCCAGGGGGAAACCTTGTGTGAAACTTGATGAAAACAGCTACAAAACCCAGTCCTGGCAGCTAGGACGTAGGCACATGACCCTGGCTCAGGCAGTCAGAAGTCCCTCCCAGGTTGACCCAGTAATTGAGGACTCTGGTGCAATGGTGCCTATATTTGGTGGGAGTAGTGTGTGTAAAGTCCAGTGCCCCTGGCAGTGGTACCAGCAGAGATAGCTCAAGGCTCACTACCGTTAAATTTCCTGGATACATTCTCTCCCCCAAACAAAGAAAATATCTATTTCATGGGGAGGGGGGAAATGATGCAGAAAAAGAAACTGATCACAGGGCCTGGAGCATAATAGATGCTTAATAAATGTTTCTTGAGTCTGTTTAGGAGGCTTTCCCAAGTTTTACAAAAAAGGCTGAGAGTCCCTGGGTTGACTCCTACCTAAACATAGGGTTCCCACACAACTATTCTTTCCAGTTACCATCCCAGTTATGTATTTTTCCTTTCTTACCACTCCAACTTCAAAGTGCACTTAGCTTGGATATGCAGAAGAATTCAGTTCATTATCTTTAGTATTTGTATGTTTTGCCTTGCTCTTTGGTTAAAAAGTAACTACTTTATCTGGTGCCTTCTGAAAGGCAGTATCAGGAGGATTTAGAAGTAAGTTTTCTGACATTTAGTTTAAGGTCTATGTGAAGGAGAGAAAACTAACAACCAGAGAAATTATCTCAATAGCTACAGTGAAACAGACAGCTAAACACTAGATGGGACCTATGTCAACAAATCCTGTCACAAAAAAGGAGCCTCATGTGCTAATGCTCTGTGCACCTGGTCATTCACTACGATCTATTTCTCAGTCCTCTTTCTTGGCTCAACAAGGTGTTCTTTGGGGAAGTCTCTTCCACTCTTTCAGCTTCAACCATCACCTCCAAGCTGGTGTCCCTCCAGGGCTGCAATGCCACATTGCCAGCCACCTCTTATGGCTCTCCTGGTTCCGTTTGCACCTCTAACTCAACACCTAAAATACTAGAATCATTATCTCCTACCAGTCTCTACTTTGCCCAAACCACTCTTCTTTGGGTTTCTGATTTTTGTTCAGGATGTCACCACTCTCCCAGTCACCCAAGTTTTAGTTCTTGATGGCATTTCTTTTCCTTTTTCCTTCTCCTAGAATCCATTCCTTGCATAGATGGGCACATCTCGTCTTCCATCCCTTTTCATTCCCATTCTAATTTCTCAATTACAATAGCTTCCTAGTTGGCCTTTATTATCTCTTTTTCTGACTCTCAGCTATGTGCTCTCCTCCTTATAGACCTTAAAAGACTGAACACTTCCTATTCAAGCCAACAAACACTTATTGCGAACCTAATTGTGCATAACACTATTCTAGGTACTCTCTGAGGTTCAATAGTTGAAAAGGATAGGTCTTAATTGGAAGAAAAAAAAATGACTGTCCTTAAATTAAAGTTATTTATGTATTTAACAACTACCTGGAGAAAAGTGGACACATAGACACCTTAAATACACATAACATAGAAAACAATACTGGTACTCACAGAGAGGGATAAATGGATTCGGTTTCAATTCAAAAACCAAACCTTAAGACTCCATCATTTGCACAAGACCTTTGAGGATGATTAAGATTTTTACAGAGAAGTTGAGTAAAAAGACATTAATGTAAAAGAAATCGCAGTAGGAAAGATCATGGGGTGGAGGCATGTAGGAGAGAATTTCAAGGAATTATGAAGATTTCAGTTAAATTAGGTAAAATAAAGGGGACTGAGCGGTAAGCTGGGGAGTTGCTAGGGCCCATGTGATAGTGGGCTTCGAATGCCAAACTGTGAACTTTGTACTTCACTTCCTCTACATTGTCTGATAGGTTTAGGACATGCTTACTTCTAAGGGTGATGGAGGTGTTTAATCATGAAAGTTAACACAGTTAATGCTTTTAGTCTAGTGATAATTAAACCTACAACAAAACAAAATAGCCTGAAACATATTCAGGGGGTTGGAAAAGGGATGCAGTGTATATGTAGAGTGGGAAACTTCCTGTTTCTTTTGTTGAAAGATTTTAGCAGGAGTAACTAGTATGGTGGTTACACAGAATAAGTACACAGTATTAGATGGAGAGATGGATTGAAGGGATGGGTGGATGAAAGAACTGATGGGAGAGAAACACTGTAAAGCATTTTTTCCACTGAATAATTTAGTTAAGAAATTATTGAGGGAGGCAAGATGGCTGACTGAAGCCAGCTTTCCGCACAGGGTCCCGTCCAGAAGGACAGTTAAAGGACAGAAATTTAGCAAGTAACCTGGTGGATTAGAGCTGCACCAAGAGAGAAGGTTGAAGAATGCACATAAACCCTGCTGAGGCAAGCTGCAACCCCAAGGATACAAACAAAAGGTACAAAATCCATAACCAAGTGGATGGGAATCCTCTCCCCCATGAGAATGGCTCAGAGTACCCCATAAACAAATGAGCAGAGTTCAAAAGTCCTCCCATTATATCACACAGGAGAGACCCTCTAAAAACTGGACATACTTCCCCTACTAGGGTGCCATGGCACTCTCCTGCCAGGCATAAAACTGTATAAAACTGTATATATTATCTACCTGAAATTCTAAGCTCCCAGGACTCCCCTTCACTCTCACTCTGAGGTCTGGAAGCCTGTCCCCCAGGAGTCCAGATTCTTGGGTATTTTCTCAAGAGGTATAAACAGGGCATGGACTGCTGCTGGCCAGTGCTGATTCTGCAGCACAGGAGTAAGGAGAGGATGGTTGGCTGAAAGGGAACCACACATGAGCGGCGGTGTCAAGAGGCACAGGGCAGCAGCTGTTTTTGGCAACAATAGGGCTCACCCCTGGATATTCTGGAGTCAGACTCCTGTCTCTCTGGGCAACCACAGGAGGCCGGGCATCTTCCCTGGTGGCAGCCACTGGCAGAAAAGATTTGGGATGGAAACGCAGGCCCTGTGAGTAAAGGGTTTGCCTGAGGCGGTATCGGCCTGGGTGGAGCACGGGGACTAGAAAATGCATGTACAGTACTGGCAGACTCCCAGGGTGGGGCTGACCCAGAGAACGGCTTTACTGAGCCTAAGACAAACCCAGCCCCCAGGGGGATCATCAGCCTAGACAAAGGAGGGCAGGAGGCTAGAACAGACAGCTAATGGTGCTCCAAATACAAACTACCAGGCAGCAGCAAAGACAGGGCCTGAGGCACAGAGTCTGTGAACTCAAAACACCTTCTTTTCTGCAGAGGAATTTAGCCAGGACAGAAACAAATTCTGCAAAGTTGTTCTGTTCTGTCAGTAACATCAATCAGGGGTGGGGCTGAACTGAGTGAACAGCCCCAACCTCCATTAAGCACCCAAGGTTGTCAGGCCTCACCTCCCCCTGTCAAATGGTGGTGGAGAGCAGCAGCCTGGCTGAGGAGACATAGATCTCCCTGTGATTCAGGCAGGTGCAAACCCTTGGAGTATCTGCTCATTGGAGGCAACTGGGTCACAGCCCTGTGAGGTTATCAGTGACTGGGTGTGACAGAGGTTCAAGGTGGAGAAGGAGACATCAACCTTCCCAGACTAATCTATTTTCTCAGTGGGTCCTCCCGACCTCACAAAGCACCAAAGCAAGTCATATTTGAGTTATCAGCAGACCCCTACGATCTAGTTCCTAGAGACTTTTTAAACTCTCCCACCAGAGACAGGTGCTGACTGAGACAATTGATTTGGACCTCTTGAACTGGGCCAATCACCTGAGGACTATTCAAGTGGTACCCTGGGTGTATGGTTGTAGGAAGGTTTGATTTTCCTTTTCTAATTGTTGCCTATGGGGGGGTGGGATGACTTAATTGTTGGCATTTCTCAACAGCTGAGACTTCAACCCAGAGTAACTGATTCACTAGGGTCGGACAGAGACCAGCTGAAAACAAGATAGAGCCATTTAGCCCCACCACACCAAGTAGGTCCCCAGTTTCTCAGGCCATAACACTGTACAGATCCTTGGCAAAGCTCCAGGGGAAAATGTACAGACACCAGTCCCAGCTTTTGGGCAAAGGGCTATTTAATCACTACTCCTGGAGCCCCGAACCCAACTATTCTTTATCCACTCACCTAGTCAAACAGTGTAAAATAATTACAGGGCAGAATCAGCAGAAAAACTCTGGTAACATGAATAACCAGAGTAGATCAACCCCCCCCCCAAGGAAAGATATAGCAGATGTAACTGAAGATCCCATTCATAAACAGATGGCCAAGAGGTCAGAAATCGAATTCAGAATTTGGATTACAAACAAGATTAATAGAATGGAGGAAAAGTTGGAATTAGAAATTCGAGAAGCAATTCAAAAGTTATCTCAAGAATTCAATGAATTTAAAGACAAAAATCACCAAAGATATTGACAAATTGAAGCAAGAATTTGCAGCCATCAAAGATCTGAAAAATACAGTAGAATCCCTCAATAACAGAGTGGAGCAAATAGAAGAAAGGATTTATGACATTGAAGACAAAGCTTTTGAACACTCCCAAACTCTCAAAGAGGAAGAGATATGACGAGAAAAAATGGATCATTCTCTGAGAGAGCTCTGGGGGTAATTTGAAGAAGGCTAATATCCACCTCATTGGAATCTCTGAAAGCGATGAAGTGGCTTTGCAAGGTACAGGGGCTATTCTCCATGAAATTATGAAAGAGAATTTTTCAGACATGCCAAGAGATTCTGAAATTTAGATAGCAGACAGTTTCAGAAACCCAGCAAGACTTAACCCGAATAAGACACCCACCGAGACACATCATAATTAACTTCACTAAAGTTAATATGAACGAGAAAATTCTGAAAGCAGCCAGATATAAGAAAACCATAACCTACAAAGGGAAGAATATTAGAATGTCTGCAGATCTCTCTGCTGAAACCTTTCAAGCCAGATGAGTGTGGTCATCGACTTTTAATCTCCTAAAACAAAATAACTTTCAACCCAGGATTCTGTATCCAGCTAAACTGAGTTTTGTTTATGATGGTGAAATTAAATACTTTACTGACATTCACATGTTGAAGAAATTTGCCATAACTAAACCAGCTCTTCATGATATTCTCAGACCTGTTCTCCATAATGACCAGCCCAATCCTCTACCACAAAAGTAAACTCACTTAGAAACTTTTGATCAAACTTTAACTTCCACAGTAGTGAAAGGATTAAAAATGTCCACTGCACTATCAACAAACTCGGTACTCAAAATTTTACCAGGCATATCAATATTCTCCATTAATGTGAATGGCTTAAACTGTCCTCTAAAGAGTCACAGGTTGGCTGACTGGATACAAAATTCAGGCCAGGTATCTGTTGCATACAAGAATCTCATCTTACCTTAAATCATAAACATACACTCAGGGTGAAAGAATGGTCGTCCATATTTCAGGCAAATGGAAATCAGAAAAAAGTAGGTGTTGCAATTCTATTTGCAAATACAATAGGATTTAAACCAAGAAAAGTAAGGAAGGATAAGAATGGTCACTTCATGTTTGTTAAGGGTAATACTCAATATGATGAGATTTCAATTATTAATATTTATGCACCCAACCAGAATGCACCTCAATTTATAAGAGAAACTCTAACAGACATGAGCAACTTGATTTCCTCCAGCCCCATAATAGTTGGAGAATTTAACACTCCTTTGGTAGTGTTGGATAGATCCTTCAAGAAGAAGCTGAGCAAAGACATTTTAGATTTAAACCTAACCATCCAACATTTGGATTTAATGGACATCCACAGAAAATTTTATCCCAAAAAACTGAATACACATACTACTCATCAGCCCATGGAACATACTCCAAAATTGATCACATCTTAGGTCACAAGTCTAACCTCAATAAATTTAAAGGAATAGAAATTATGCCTTGCATCTTCTCGGACCACCATGGAATAAAAGTTGAACTCAGTAACAACAGGAATTGGCTTACTCATACAAAAACATGGAAGTTAAATAACCTTATGCCAAATGATAGCTGGGTCATAGATGAGATTAAGAAGTAAATTACCATAGTTGTGTACATTGATATAATCATGAGGCATCATACACTAGCTTCATAGACCGTTTGACACATTTTCATCACACTGGTCAACAGCCTTCCTGGCATTCTCCCAGTTATTGTGCCAAGACATCTACATTCCACATCTACCAAGTTTTACATATACCCTTGTAAGATGCACTGCTGGTGTAATTCCACCAATCCCCATCCCTCTACCCACCTACCCCCTCCCTCCCCTTCTTTTCCTCGTTCCCCTTATTCTTAGGTTGTAACTGGGTCATAGCTTTCATGTGAAAGCCATAAATTAGGTTAATAGTAGGGCTGAGTACATTGGGTACTTTTTCTTCCATTCTTGAGATACTTTACTAAGAAGAATATGTTCCAGCTCCATCCATGTAAACATGAAAGAGGTAAAGTCTCCTTCTTTCTTTAAGGTTGCATAATATTTCATGTGTACATACACCAAAATTTATTAATCCATTCGTGGATCAATGGGCACTTGGGCTTTTTCCATGACTTAGCAATTGTAAATAGGGCTGCAATAAACATTCTGGTACAAATATCTTTGTTATGATGTGATTTTTGGTCTTCTGGGTAGATGCCCAGTAGAGGAATTACAGGATTGAATGGCAGATCTATTTTTAGATCTCTAAGTGTTCTCCATATATCTCTCCAATGTATTAATTTGCATTCCCACCAGCAATGCAAAAGTGTTGCCTTTTCTCCACATCCTCACCAAGACCATTGCCATATTCTATCAGTTAGAAGCAAGCCACAGATCCTGCCCACATGGAAGGGAAGGAGATTATCTAAGTCTATTAACACCAGAAGGAGGATCACCAGGGACACTCTGAAGTCTTTATCACATCTCAGAGGCAAGCATCTGAAGGATGACCAGAAAGATAATATATACTGATGTAACTCATGACTCAATTAAATTAAACAAACTATACATGGATGAGATCTAAGCCTATGGTCTCATTAGTAACATTTTATAAAGTCATGCTACAAACCCAAATATAACTTAAAAAATTCACTGTCAAGAAAATAGGCAGATATTTGCCATAAAAAATGCAGTAGCAGATCTATAATAAAATAGCAATGCAATTTGGAACAGTGGCTTTTCTGAAAGAAAACTTGGGTAATAACATGGCCTTAAACCACAAAATGTGAAAAAGGAAAGCTGAAGAAAGAACCAGGACAGAATTAGCTATGTGTTGAAACTGGTGTGAAATGCTAAGTATGCCAGTATATAATGTACATTTGGTAGAAAAAAGCATGAGAATAAGCCAGATAGAATATGATCTCATAATACTTCTAACGAGTTTGGAACGAGGCTACACACCACATTCTACAGGAAAAATAAAGGTAAAGGAAAGGTGCCATCTCTACTGAATAGGGAGTCCTAACAAAAAGGCTTCAAAGGACTCTGCATCTTTAATAATATAAAAAGGCTAGGACACAAATAGCATAATCTAAAATGCCATTAGAAATACTTCACATATAAAAAAGGTCTAAGTAAAGCAGGGTTTTATAAAGTGATCAAAAAAGAAACACTAAGGGGGAAAATCTTTTAAGATTAAAGAGGTTTTTCAAAGGACAAGTTGAAGTGGTTGTAAAATTTATGAGGCAGCATTAAACTTCAGTTCTAAGTAACAATAAATTATTCACTATAAAAACATACATGTGTCAAATATTATAAGCCTCTTAAACTTTTTAAAACAATTTCTTACAGAACTGATTAGATGTATTAGGTCAATACTAACAGATACTAACATGGTTATTAGCACAGTATGACTACTCAGTAAAGAAGCAACTTTAGAAAAGAAATCTGAAAACCGAACCTCAATAAACTGTTCACCTGAACATCTGATCTGATATCACATACTAAGTACTTGACATTAAAATCAATTTTGTTGACTCTAGCTAGAGTAAATGTTAGTTTTATTTTAAAATGCTTGCCTATGTGTAAAACTACAAATATCTATTAACTAATGAATATGGATTAAATTTTTAAATCAAATTAAAATGTTTTTAAATAAATCAAATTATTAACTTAAAAGAAACATAACATACCAGAGAAGCATGGTTTTTGCAGCTCTAACTGCCATTGGCCCTAGTGTTATTCTGACATTTAACCAGAAAGACATCAGTCTGTCCTCTTCAGCTCCTTCAATGTCTCCTGTTCCTCAGTGTAGGAAGGGAGTCTATCATCTACACCCATGCTTCCTTCAACATTTTCTATAATTTACTCTTCCCTCAACTTTTTCTGAAAGCTAAAAAGAAAAAATATATACTTTGGGGCCATTGACACAATATACCTGTCTCATCTGGGTTTTGTACAGATTAAAATAAATACGTGGCAGTGCCTGATAGTCCATTCCCTAATTCCTGGTTTACTGCCAAATATAAATAGTACTTAGGAGTTCCTAGCATGCTTCCAGTGCTAGGACCTGGGGCATCAGCTAAGGCTTTTTGAAGTTGTGTGCTCTGATGGATTGGTAGGACTGACCAGGATCACAAGACTGCCTGCTGCTCCCATTAATTACTTATATAACTGACAACTAATAGCTCAGACTCTTCCAGTAATTGTTTGGCATCAAAATGTCATTTAATTATAGGTGAACAACAAAGAGAAAAAAAGTTATTTGTTATAATTGTAGGGGTTTAACTATGATTTCATTTTCCAAAAAAGTCACTGAGTAACAGCTGAAGAATAATAGTCTCACTATATTTCCCCAAACTTGACCCTCTGTTCCAAGGAAGAAAAAGTCCATTCACCTGGACTCCCCAAAAATCTCAAGTCTGTTTTCTATCCTGAACCCTTACCTTACACACATCTTAAACTTTGCAAATACTTCACGACTACATGTGACCACCTCATTGAAACTATTCTCTCGGCCAAGCCCACTCATCTACAACGAAGGACTTAAAACAGGTTCATCCAAACAGGGGTCCTCGGGCAGTGTCTGTGGCTCAAGGAGTAGGGCACTGGTCCCATATGCCGGAGGTGGTGGGTTCAAACCCAGCCCCGGCCAAAAACCACAAAAATAAATAAATAAATAAATAAATAAATAAATAAACAGGGGTCCTCAAACTATGCCCCGCGGGCCACATGCAGCGGTGTGATTGTATTTGTTCCTGTTTTGTTTTTTTACTTCAAAATAAGATATGTGCAGTGTGCATATGAATGTGTTCATAGTTTATTTTTTTTTAAACTATAGTCCTGCCCTCCAATGGTCTGAGGGACAGTGAACTGGCTCCCTGTTTAAAAAGTTTGAGGACGCTTGATCTAAAACAAAGAACTTAAACAGGTAACAAAGGAATGATTACACAAACAGAAAGATTATTTTTCACTTCTATGAAGATGCAGTGTCTCTCTACTTCTTTTTTTAATTTTTAAAAACTTTTTTAGAGATAGGGTCTCATTACATTGCCCAAGCTGGCCTCTAACTCTTGGGCTCAAGCAATCCTCCCGCCGCACCCTCCTAAACACCTGTAAATATAGGAATAGCCATCATACCTGGCCCTCTCCCCTTCTTGAATCATATGATCCCTCTTTTTCTAGCTTTCTCTTATATAGAAAAACAAATACTGCATTTTCTTCTTACCCCTACTTACAGAAAAAAAAAAAAAGCTCAAACTCAATAATAGATATAACCTCAAATTTGGTGATGGGAAATCATCAGGAAATAGTGAAGGCATTCTACAATAAGGAGATAAGCAAATCTTACTTAGGTCCAACCCAAGCTATCTAGGTCAGCCAAGGTCTCCAGTTTTTAAGATAAGCCAGAAAGTTGGTCTTTCATATGACCAGTTTTTCATATGATCATATGAAAGATTTGCTAGATCACCAGTTTTCAAGACGACCCAGAAATCTGATCTCTTACATGAAATTCCCCAATTGCTAACAACTCATTCAAAAAATTTTTAAAGGCATTGTTTAAGTCAAACAAAATAAATCTACCCACATGATTCATCAGTCCAGGAAGATCACAAATTTTCAATGCCGGGTCTAGGCTCCAAGGTATAGGAAACTACTTTAGTTCACCTTTATGCTACAAACTCCATATTCATTTTACCTAGAAAGGAACCCAGGATTTACCTGGACTCTTAACAAATTCTGGCAAATAAATGATGAATTTTTCAGCCCAACTAAGAATTATACTTTTTTTAGTTCAAACCACTTTCCTTTTACCTCCATTTAACAGAAAATTCTATAATTTAGACCTCTTCTAATTTTAATTCTCCAATGAATATGTGTTTAACACCATAGCCTATGGACTTATATATTAATTTCTTTTATTCTTCTGAACATGCCCTTAATTATTTTGCCTCTTCCATTTTAATTTGTTTCTCCTTCCAAATGAAATAATTTCATATGGACTAGATTCTCTTGCTTTTGTTCAACTGTTCTTTTCCACAATAGCATCTTAGGTCTGAAACATACGTTACCAGACTACATCAACTTGGAGACATTTCAAATTACTAATAATATTTCTATATCTGATTAACAAATAAACCAAAAAAAATTATAGTGGACAAGAAAGATGACATTGTTCACAAGAACAAATTCTTAAAATTAATATTACCAAGAGAATGGTGAGGAGTGAAACATAAAGTATGGCATATGTCATTTGGCACTGTCCAATATTTAACATTTCAAGAACAAGGCCAAAGGGAAAAATAAAAATTTGATGAAAGTCCAAATTTAAATCTATCCTTCCTAAAGGCCAAAAATTATACTACAACAATAATGGTCTTTTTGTACATTTTGAAAATTTAGAAATTTGTTTTTATTTGGATTAAAAATCCTATATAATACTCTACTAAGAAAGGACAATTTAATGGGATTTATGTTTACATTCGTTAATTTACTACAAAAACAAATATTGTCCAACAAGGGGAAAAGGAGAGAAATTCAAGCATGTTTCAAGATATTATATTATATTTTGTTAAGTTCACTGATAATATTCTCAATTCATACTTGTCATAAAGCAAAATACATAATTGTCTTAAAGATTCTTCAGTACCATTTTCCAAGCAATGGAATATACATATGAAGTTAACAGGTATCTCTAAAAGTGACTAAAAATGTAAAATAATTTTGAATATACAGTAAATGGAAAAGTAAAACTGTTATTTTACCTACTCAATGTCCATTTGCAGCTCTCAACTTTAAGAAAAACAAAAAAGTAAACCAACTACTTACCATAAAAATAAAAAGGAAAAGTAGAACGTATGAACCACTTCCAAAAAC
Source organism: Loris lydekkerianus (assembly GCA_963574355.1). Classification (NCBI taxonomy): domain Eukaryota; kingdom Metazoa; phylum Chordata; class Mammalia; order Primates; family Lorisidae; genus Loris; species Loris lydekkerianus. The sequence goes on from CAUYPK010034310.1 coordinate 45,191, forward strand.
AGGCTAAACGATGAAACACATTCAAAATTTCATTTTCTTGGCATACCTGTGGATATCAGTTGATGATGGTACCATACTGCTATCTTCTCCAGAAGAAAGTTTCCATGATTCATTTAATTTGTGTTCACTTGTCCCCAGTTCACCCAACACCCAGTCTGGTAATCCCTCTGGGCTTGAACCTTTTGCTCGTGCTGGATTTGGTTCATCAAAATAGATGGACTGGTTTTTAAAAATTAAAAAAAATATTTTTTCAAAATATACTAAAATGAAACAAAATTTCCATCAAGTTTCAAGTTTGACAACAGCCTTTCAAATATTCAACTTAAATTCAATTGCATACAATTATTTAAAAAATCATTCACTATACCAAGAATGAAATAATAAAATGGATAATATATTTATATTTTAACTGTGCTCTGCTGTATAAGTAATCTAATAAACAGCAAAATTCTGTAACAGACAAATCTTGTAAAAATGACTTATACCACAAAAGGGATATTAGCTTTATGAAAAATTAAAAAGAAAGTTTTTTTTAAATCATGTGTTGCCCTATTTCTGTGATCAATAACTACTTTGCACATACACAAAACCAGTGGGCAAAGAAACCACAATCAATACAAATCAGAAATTAAAATTAGGATTCCCAGCCAGCATAGTGGCTCACTCCTGTAATCCTAGCACTCTGGAAGGCCAAGTTTGAGACCAACCTGAGCAAAAGTGAGACCCCTATCTCTACTAAAAATAGAAAAATTAGCTGGGTGCTGTGGCCCATCTCTGGGAGGCTGAGGCAGGAGGATACCTTGAACCTGGAGGATAGCTTGAGCCCAGGAGCTTGAGGTTGCCGTGAGCTAGGCTGACACCATGGCAATCTAGCCTGGGCAACAGAATGAAACTCTGTCTCAAAAAAATTGATGAATTAATTAATTAATTAATTAAATTAGGAATCCCTTGATACGGTGAGAACAACAGAGGTCTTAGTTCTAGCCATACTATTAACTAGTTGAGAAACCTACGACAGGACTCTAGGCCTTCTCTTTATTTGTAAAAGAAAGCCCTTCCTTATTAGTCTATGAAACTGAATATGAATGGGAAAATATAATAAAATATATTCATATTTTAACCAACTTCACACAATGTTCTACCTTTACACATTTTTTAAGAAAAGTCTATACTGACTGAACACCTCTGTAACAATTCTCCCAACCCTACATAGAGAATCCTCAGGGGCTGTTCTCTATGGAGGGGTAACATATAACCCTCTTTCCCAAATCAGACATGATCAGAAATTTCTCTTTAAATGAAATCATCACTCAAACATTTAATCAATTATCGAGTCAAGTAACTACTATCCCAATTACTACTGATATTAACCTAAGCAACATGGACAGTCCAACTTTAACATACAATTGGTAATAACATTAAAACTTTTGGCATGGAAAATGGGAATTATCCTCTAGTGCACAGCATGCCATTCGGCTAAAGTTTACTGATAAACTGATAAAATACGGAAAAATCTTAAAATACACTACACAAGAAGTCTGTAGTTTGTTTAAAAACACACACACATATATTCAACAGCAACTATCAATACGTTGCACACAATCAGATCTCTCAAGTACAGGCATTCAATATCACACAAACCAAGGTATACTTCACGGTTACAAATACCAGGACAGCGACAATTAATGAACCAAGCATAATAGTAACTACCTTTTTAAAAAGCTGATTTTGATAATGAAATTAAATTAAGTATAAAAAAACACTTTTGAACTCCAACGTAATATTTTCAGTTTATTGAGTAAAAAAAAACTTTTATAAGTCACTCAATCCAAACTCTCACAAATTTTAAAATAATATATATAAAAGAACTTTAAAAAACTAGAATTTACATTAAATATAAATTATATTACATCTCAATTACATTAATATAAATATATTACTATAATATATTCAAATAGTACTATTATAATCCAGTAAAAATTTAGTAAGAAAAGCTCAGTATAAAAAAAATTCATTTTTAGTTTTTCAAAAATATTGTGGAATACTGAGGAAAAAAATAAGTCAGCAAGGATACTCCCTTAATAGGCAAATGTCCCTTTTCTATTAAAGGTGGAAAAAACTGAATCAGAAGAAAAAAATTGGTACAGACAAGTTCGTAGTATTATCACTCCCAAAAGGGATGAAAACTTGACACTAACTTTTAAAGACATGAAACTCATATACCTTTTGGTCATTGATACCTACCATGTATGAAGGTAAAGTTTTTAGTGTCCCTGATTCAGGTCGGTGTGTAAAAGGGCCTTCAAGCACCCCTCGCTTAAGCATATGCAATAACAACTTTGCATAAAGGTTCCGATTCTTCCTCCCTGTTATTCCTGAACCTGATCCTGAAGGTTCACACAGTTTTTTAATCCAAAGAGCACACCTCTGGCGTTCTGTAAATACATAAGAACTATTAGAAACTAGATTCTTCAGAAAATAAAACATTAGATTACAAAGTCCTTTAATAGCATCTGTTTTAGTCTAGAACAGAGATCAGCAAACCTATTCTGCTAAGGGCCAGACAGTAAATAAATACTTTAGCAGGTCCTATGATCTCTGGAGCACTTACTCAACTCTGCCACTGCAGTGTGAAAGTACCCACAGACCATATGTAAACAAAAGGCATGGATGTATTCCAGTAAAATTGTACAAAAAAAGATTGTGGGTGTAGTTGGCCTATGGTCTCTGGTCTAGAATTTAATTTTATTAATTAATTGGCAATTGGGCAAGCATGCAAATAAATGTTTTCACAAAAATAAAACCTCTGCATTACTATCAAATTTCTGAGATAAAATTTAGCTATAATTTTACATCTCCAAAGTATTTTAGATGTAATGAAAAATCTTTGCATAATTCTAGTTATACAAATCTAGAAAGAGATAAAATGCAATCCCTGATTTATGTGTTTTAAACTTACTCTAAAATTAAATCTAGAGAAAAGGGAATTAAGGGTGTTCCTTATGCCTGTAATCTTAGTACTCTGATAGGCTGGGGCAGAGAATCATTTGAGCTCAGGAGTTCAAGACCAGGGAAGCAAGAGCAAGACCTGGTATCTACTAGAAATAGACATGGTTGTGCCTATAGTCCCAAGGTACTCAGGAGGCTGAGGCAGGAAGATTGTTTGAGCCCTGGAGTTTGAAGTTGCTGTGAGCTATGATGACACCACTAGACTCTTCCCAGTTCAATTCTTCCCCCACCTCCAGCCTTTTGGAAAACTGGTTCTGGCATCAAGATACCTTCTTTCCAACTTTTTCATCAAGCAGAAGATGAGGCTCAAAGAGGTGAAGTAACTCACCCAAGACCACATAACAGAGATGCCTTCCATTAAGTTGCAGAGTTCTGGTGGAGAGATATTTGAAGTTGATGTGGAAATTGCCAGTCTGTGACTATCAAGACGATGTTGGAAGATTTGGGAATGGATGATGAAGGAGATGATGACCCAGTTCCTCTACCAAATGTTAATGCAGCAATATTAAAAAAGGTCATTCAGTGGTGCACCCACCACAAGGATGACCCTCCTCCTCCTGAGGATAAT
>CAUYPK010034311.1:0-35052 GCA_963574355.1 Loris lydekkerianus
GGCGGGACTACGCGCTCAGAGATCTCTCCTCAGAGGTCCCTCCTCAGAAGCAGCATAACAAAATCCAAACTTGGCAAAGAGCCACAGTATACAAAATAATGGTAAGAGGCAAAGAGCCGCATTCATTTTGGCCGGGAGCCGCATGCGGCTTGAGAGCCGCGTGTTCGCCACCCCTGTTCTAGAGACTTTCCTGAAGTTGCTCGGCCTGAGGACGCCTGCAGTAAAGGCGTCACCTGGCTTTTCTTTCTCCTTTTCCATTTCTCAGTTGTTCTCTCATTTTGATGAAAAGAACTGACACCTCCCATGTGTCAGATGCTTCCTGTGCGTCAGGTGTACAGACCCAGCGGTTTGACATGCTGGTGTCAGCAAGGCGTCCGTCAGTGACGGCCTCGTGAACCCAGAGTGGGGCATCGGATCTTTTCCTGTCGGAGGCACGTTTCAGTGAGGAATGCAACATGACGGTAGAATTCGGGAGGCGGCTTGTGCTGCTGTTCTCAGTTCAAAAGGGAAATAGTTGTCCTGGGGATGCGTCCTATGATGTTTATTTGTACCAACACAGAAATCTGATGTGACTTATTAGTTTGATGACGAGAGGAGAGGTTTGCCAGTTAGGTTGTATGACGGACATTTTCCATGACCAGAATTCTATACCTTGTCTGTTTTGACAAACATGTATTTTGATTTAAGAGTGATATGCAAGCAGGAGAAAAAATTGCTTCATAAAACAATTTCATTGTTAAAGGTAATTTTCCCAACTCTTTCTGAGTATTTTGGACTGAACAAGGTGCCTTTAAGTGGCAGAGCCTGAGGTGTAAGTGATAGTCCTTTGGTGAGTCTTGGGGTAAAGCGTTTTTTGCTGTACTTCTAAGGAACTGCAGAAATTTATGACTCTAATGACATACAACTCTAATTGACCAAATTAAAGGAGTGCTTGATTGACTTATCAGCTGGTAGAGCATTAAAAATTGTGGAAGGGGATAGATCATGATGCGATATTTGCTAGTAACTTTGAAGTTCAAACTAGGATGCGGAACCTTTGGCCTTCCAGGTCCTTAGGCCTTTTGGCTGTTTGTTTCACAGAATAAATCCTTTTAATAAAGGGACTTGTTCTGTGAAGTTTGGATTGAGTCGAGTGGCCACATGGCCTTGAAACTGCATGTTCCCCACCCTGGCATGTGAACAACCTGTAAAGATGAAAGCTAGGAATAGAGCTATCACCCCAACAAAAGGTCAGATTCAAGCACAGATAACTGAAGTTACTGAAAAGAAACCCACCGCAGCTATATTATTAAAAGGTGAATTTTTATAGTTAATAATTATTTTTTAATTTCATTTATGATACGTAGAACAATTGTGAATTAATTGGAATTGCAATACAGAATTAGCAACTTAACACTTAGAGGCTTATGGTCTCAAGAAATTTAACCAATCAATTACATAAGTATTTTTACTGCAGGAAGAGGTATGAGAAAATATTTTTAAGCATAACTATACAATACGTTAAGAAAAAATGCTGAGAGGGAAATAAAATGGAAGTATGAATTTAAAGATGAAGAGTATAAAATGGGTAACAATCAAAGAATAATTTTTGTTATTGTTTTTGTGCTTTTAACAAAGGGGGATACTTCCCATTAACTCCCTCTCCCACCTATCGAGTTCTTTTAAAAAAAAATCTCTGTATCTTCTAGAAAGTACATCTCTTTTTACACTTCCCTGTCCTCTTCCTTAAAAACTTGAATTGAAGTCTATAACTAAATAATAGCCTTTTGATTTTACTTTGCAAATTGTTACACTGTATTTGTGTAAATGGAAGGTGGTGAGGTTCACGTTGCCCTAATGTTCTGATTCGCCGTGGTACGTTTAAAACAGTCATGTTATGACCTTATTCAAAATGTCAGTATTTGCAATGCATGGAACGTTAGAGCCTTTCAAGTATTTAAAATTATGATGAAAAATTTTAGCTAGGAACTTAAACAGATGAGAGGGCTACCTACGTTTTTTTCACAGTCTTTTTGGACATAGCATGAAAGGAAGATAATCAGGGACTGCTGTTCCTAGTCATGTAGCATCTGTGATGCTGGGCCAGGGGAATGTTTTAATCTAAGACCACAGACAATACTGTATTTCTGACAAGTAATTCTTTAAGTACAGCCAGAAAACTGTTCTTAGAGTGTCTTGGGGACAGTTATCACAGGAAGGAACACATGAGAAGGGCAATCACAGTGTGACTCAGTGGTTGCAGAGCAATGCATAAAGCACAGGCGACTCTGGACAGTATGAGGATAAACGGGTAGAGTTTAGGTTGGATTCTAGGAAAAAATAAAAATTTATTTAAAAAATCCCCTTTAAGGAAAGGTTTCAACAAGCTTTTCTACTACTTAAAAAAAAAAAAAAAAAAAAAAAAAAAAGCCACAGTAGCATAATTAAAGGGCTGCAGGAGACTTGAGGCTGGACATTTATTTACAGGAAGAGATCAGGGAAGGTATTCACATCCACAAGAAGATGAGCTAAGTTGAAAGGGGAGGCAAAGAAGTCTGACCCACACGACAATTTACACTATGAAGTAGAATGGAGAGACTTTGATTTACTGACACATTTCAAGTCGGGTTTCTAAGGGGGAGGACAGAGAAATGGAAGGAAAGATGTACTTTCTAGAAGATAGAGTAGTGAATTGTATAAAAAAGAAAGACCTTGGTGTGGTGGCAGAGGAAGTTACTGGTAAGTATCTCCCCCTTTGTTAAGGAAGAACAAAAATGGGGCTGTAAATTATCTGAGGGGCAACGGAAAATTTAAATTTGTCTGGAGGGGTTTAATTTAAATATGCTGATATGATTAAGTGTAAACGTGCTGATATGGTTAAGGATTCACTTAATTAGTTGTGTAATCAACACATAGTTAATGAATACAGTCACCCCTTGGTGTCCCCAAGGGATTGATTCCAGGACCTCTGAAATCTGAGGATGTTCAAGCTCCTTGTGTACAATGGTATAGTATTTACATATCGCCTCCTTGTATACTCCCTGAAATCATCTGTAGATTACTTAGAACATCTAATACAATGTAAAAACTATTGTTATAGCATTTAGAAATGGTTGTTATACTATATAGTTTCTTGTTTGCATTTTTTGTTGTATTGTTATTTACTCTTTCAATACAGTGTTTTCAAGCCTTGGTTGACTTCAGAGATGTGGAATCTGTGTATGTTACTTGGCGTGGAGCATTCTGCTAAGGTGCCAGGGGAATATGTGGGTGACTAGCAAGGCCAGTACCCACAGTTTGTTCACAAGCTCATTAAGAAAGCACAGAATATAACTCAGATACATAAGAAAGCAACATGTTGTAATAAAACAAGAACTGTAGCAGAGAGCAAAATTATTTCCAATGTAAGTAAATAGGGACAAATTCATTTATTTTACTCAATCTTACAATAAATATTTGAGTAGTTGTAATACAATTACTGTCATACACTCAGCACAGGGGCATAGCAGTCATTAAGGTAGACTAGACTGTCCTCCTGTAAGCCCTTGAGATTATTGGAAGAGTTTCCTGACAGTATATTTTCTGGGAAGTTGATATGTTTTTCTAAATCCTGAATCATGAGAAAAATCAGTAAAGAAACTGAGAAGTATGAGAAGTTATTGTAAATTCTTTTATGGGAATTAAACTTAATAGTCATAGAGGTGCAATAGGTTAGAAGGAATGCACTTACCTCAAGCTAAAAGCAAGAATGGGAGACGCTGACAAGTGGAGTTGAAGGTTAAGGTCACATTCCAGAACTGGGACAGGAAAATACAGAAGAAAATTGGTCATGATCTAATCAGTCTGGCTTGTAGCCTGTTGCCATGTGTTAAGTGTGTGTTCGCGGCCCCATCTGACACTCATGGAACTCAATCATGCTGATAAAATAAACATTAAAAGCCTTATAGTACACTTTGTACAAATTCTGTGAGTGGGATTCCAAAAAAATAGCAGGTTTTGACAGCAAATTGAGTCCTAATTGGCAATTTCCACATGTGATTCTGTTAACCATGCTTAGGAGATCTGGATGTTACATTACTTGAATTCTATCCAATTATGTTCACTGATCTTTTTCCAGTGTTTGAATGTTGGTTAGAGGCTGCAGTTTCCAGGTTGCAACCATCGCCTTGGTGATGGCAGCCTGCGATGTGAGGCTGACAGCCAGGCTGTCCATCTGCACGTCATCTGCTCACTTACCATGAACTGACCGATGGCGTTGGTACTTTCCAGCAGCCCACACTTGCGCCATGTTGGAGAATCAAGTCAACTGGCTCCCACTTCTCAGTCCATCTCTGCTTCCCTTCGCTCCTCCCCTCTCAATTTACTGTATGCTCTTCATCTCTTTATGCCTCCCTTTCCAGAAACACTCTTACCTGGGACACATTTTTGCTCTCTTCCAGGCCTAGGCCTCACATTTCTCCATCTTGAGTTTCCTGAAATACTCCTTTGTCTATCCTGTATGTCTCAGCTTATGAGGCCGGCCCTTCCCAGAGCCTTCCTGGACCCTCCATTTTCCAAGTGCCTCTTCGCCAGGTACCCTGCCAGCTGGAGGGATATGATCAGCCTCAAGGAGGTTACCACCTGATAGGGAATCAAAAGAGGGTATTCAATATAATACATGTACAGGGAACCTGTACATGCATCGTAAGAGGAGAAACCATTACCAAGAGAAAGGTGAAAAAATTAACCAGCTGGCAGGGTACCTGGCAAAGAAGAGGCACTTGGAAAATGTTCGTTAACCGGAATCAAACACACAATTATTGAACATGATGATTTTGACTGATTGAATTACAGTGAATGGCTGGTCTCGACATATGGTAGTTGATGAGAAGCGCCTGTTTTTAGATATCTAGCCTGTTGCCCTGAAGACCCCAGATAAACAGGGGTATAGAGTAGGTGTTCAGGGCATGCTTAGCAGTTTGGACTGGCAAGAGAGCCTGTCAGCGTTAGCACTAACATTTCAACACCGTCTCTGAGCTTCTTCTCCAAAGGACACTCCATTCTTTATATCTGGGCAAATCCAGCTGGCACACTCTGCTGCTGCTGCTTCCAAACTGGCTGCAATGTGAGAAGCAGGGCTGCAGAATGCCATTTGCACATTAGCTAAGCTCGCCTGGCTTGTGATTCGTCTCATTCCAACTTGCTACACCCAGTAACAGCTTGCAAGTCTTGCTGTTGACCACATCAGTTGTGCTGTGATGATTGCCCCTCTGGGCTCAGACACTTGGCCTGATCCCAAGACTTTGTTGCTGGCAAGCTGAGCTCTCCCTTTAACCTTCAGGAGGCCTTGCAGGTGATGCTGAGCTGAATACTCAAGGAGGCAGTGGTGTAGACTGAGCAGATCTGAGCTGTGCAGGTGACACATCCACAAGTGTTGCTTTACAGACAGTAAGTCTGAGCCAGGCCTTGACTCCATGGAGACACCACACCGTCACTGCCTTCTTCTCCCCTGTTTGATTTGGCACTCACGCTCCTTGTAGATTAATGCATCAGTGAACAGCGTACGGTCCAAGCAGCCGCATTATGTAAGATCTTTCAGCTCTTTCAGTATTGCCAGTGCTACTCGTTGGCCATGCCCAGGTTTAGGTTGGGCTAGACTTTTTCTCAATGTATGACTTGCTGTCAATCCCAGTGCATGCATATGATTGAATTACTTTTTATTTAGATTTTTAACTAATAGACATATGACATTATGAATAAACTTCAGTTGAGACAGCATACAGGAAAACCTATTGCAGTGTTAAGAGTTCCACCCGCTTTTTCTGAAAGGAAAGGGGAGGAAGGAGGGCCCCAGCAACATACACTGTGTATGTCACCTCACGAATTGCAGCAGTCACATGAGGCGGGGTGTGTTGCAGTCATCTTAAAGATCAAACCAACTCTCAGAAGTTCAAGATAGTACAATCTCGTATCACATGACGGGGGAAATCCACATTCAGACCTAGGATGGTCCAGCTCCAAACTTACCTGCTGCCTTTCATTCATGACTGCAAAGTGCACTTGTTATCTGAGGATGTTTATGGTTGTATGTTCCAGGAAATTATTTCCTCCTGTGAATCCTTGATTCTCCATCATACTGTGGACCTCAGGTCCTCTGCAACTTGGGTGGTTCTGTTTCTGTGCCTGAAATGTCAGCCCTGCTCCTTCCCTTGTCAGTGACTTCTCAACCAGGTCTGTTATGACCTTTTTTTGGAAGCATTTTTTTTTTTTTTTTAAAGCTGTAGGGCATTCTTTCTTTGGCAATTTTATTGCTTGAATTTTAAAAAATTAAGAAAAATGTACATACATCTTACTTAACGAAATAATACATTGGTAAAGTGCCACCTGTCTTCCCCCCCTTGCAGTTAATTCATTTTCTGAAGTAACACAGTTGTTTGAAATAATTTTAGACTTAAAAAATGTAAAGAATGGGGCGGCTCCTGTGGCTCAAAGGAGTAGGGTGCCGGCCCCATATGCCAGAGGGGGTGGGTTCAAACCCAGCCCCCCAAAAACTGCAAAAAAAAAAAAAAGTAAAAAATGACCCTGTACTCTCTCTCCAGATTTACTAATTTTTAACATTTTGCCACATTCATTTTTAAAATTCTTCCTCTCTCTCTCTCCCTCAATATATAAAAATATTACTTATTTTCTAAAGCATTTGACATTCGGTGGCTTGATCCGTGCCCCTTTTAATTTAGTTTTCTATTTCTCTTTAGTGTTGTTTAGTCTCCTTTAGTTTGAAATAGTTACCAGGATTGTCTTTCTATAATATAAAGCATAGATTTTTAGAGGATTTAGAATTTATGTTAGAATGTATATAATATAAAATGGCACTAATATATCTATCATGTTGCGATATGTAATGCTGTAGGACATATAATTATCATAGAAATATGTAATATATTTTATGTGTTGTTTAATTTATAATATATAACATGATTTATAGGCATAGAATATTATATAAAATAATAATGTATAATAAATGGTAAGTATATTATATGTAATAATACTTCATGTAAATACAGAATATATAAGTAATTAAAAATTTGAATATAACATGCATATAATATGTAATATGTATTTACATATATAAATATACCCATAGTAAATGGTACCTATTATAATCAATAATAATGAGTTGTAATATAATTAAGAATCATGATGTAATATAAATCAGAATAAATTAATATGTGATACAATTTTAATGTTATACAATTTGATATAAAATTATAATTTATTAGTATAATATATTTATTTATACATTGTCATATTTTCTCGTGGTTATATTCAGGTTATGTGTTCCTGGCTAGAATACTGTATAAATGATATGTCCTTCTCAGGAATAGTGATTTTATTTTTGATTTCCCAGTCCAGATGTAATGCAATATAATGCATTTTTCCCACAGTGTAATTATTTTTATTTTTCCAGCTAATGAGTAATTGGTGAAGAGACACTGAAGCCAGGCCAATACTTTGCATCTCAGAAGCTTTCATGCACTAGATTTAGCGTCTATTGATATTTTCAATGTTCCCTGCTTATCCTAGTCTTCACTGTTCTAGAAGCAAAATGGTTAGCTGGGCCTAGTGACTCATACCTGTAATCCTAGCACTCTGGGAGGCCAAGGCAGGTAGATTGCTTGAGCTCACAAGTTTGAGCCTGAGCAAGAGTGAGACCCTGTATCTAAAAGTAGCCAGGTGTTGTGGCAGGTGCCTGTAGTCCCAGCTCTTCAGGAGGCTGAGGCAAGAGAATTGCTTGAGCCCAAGAATTTGAGGTTGCTGTGAGCTGTGATGCCACACACTCTACCTAGGGTGATATAGTGAGACTCTGTCTCAAAAAAAAAAAAAGAAGCAAAATGTTTGTTTTCCAGTTTCACTACTTCCTTCATATTTATTAACTGGCTTTTAAATTATTTAACATTTTATATATTTTTAATTGCCATGTAATAATTTCACGTATTCATGGGATACACAGTGACGTTTTGACACATATAATATGTGGTGATCAGATCAGGGTTTTTAGCATATTTGTCATCTCAAACATTTATCATTACCTGGTGTTGGAACATTCAGTATCTTCATTCTAGGTATTTGTAACTATATGATATACTATTATTAATTATAGTCATCCTGTGGTGCAGTAGAATACTAGAGCTTATTCCTGCTATGTAGCTGTAATTTTGTATCTTTTTGTAAAAAAACACCCCTCTCCTTCTATCCCCTTTCCCTACCCTTCCAAGCCTTTCATATCCTCTCTTTTACTTTTTACTTCTATGAGACTGACTTTTTCCTAGCTTCTACATATGAGTGGCTTTTTAAATGAAGAAGAGTTCTCCTTTCTTTCCCGTTCCCTTGTTTGCTGAATGTATATATGTACTTATTTATGTTTCCATTCATTAATTAATCTGCATACCATTAGGTGTCACTTAATGACAGGGACACAGTCTGAGAAATGGTGATTGTGTCATTGTGTGAACATCATAGGGTGCACTTACACGAAACTCGACGGTGTAGCCTGCTACACATCCAGGCTGTATGGTAGAGCCTGTGCTTCTAGGCTACAACCCTGTACAGTATGTTACCATGTTGAATACTGGAGGCAGTTATAACACAGTGGCATTGTATACCTAGACACATCTGAACACAGAAAAGCTAACATACGGTATTCTAATCTTAGGGGACCATGGTCTGTGTGCAGTCCACTGTTGACTTAAATGTTATGCTGTACGTGACTGTACAGTGCACCCTCATGGATTTCTATTTTTTGATGGTTTATTAAAGTCCTTATTTATTTTGACATTCAGATAGTCTCCAATTTGGTCAGTGAGAGTCCCTTGTCACTGGCTTCTGTGTCTTTTTAACTGTCATTCTCTGAGTACTTTCTTACTTTCTGACACAATTAGATGATTCAAGCTCCTCTTGAATCTCCCCAGCCTTGGCACTGGTATCAGCCGGTTCTTGAAGGAGCTAATGTTCTCTTAACGGAGGAGTGGCTTGTGGCTGGTGCCATGGTGGCTCTTTGCTACTGAGGTCTCTTGCTTTTGGCCCTTTCAGTGACAGAATTATGGAATATATGCACACATGCATGTGCGTGCGTGCATGCGCACACACACACACACACACACACACTTGCACACACATACACTCATATGTAGCAACTAGGAGTTTAAATTCATTCCCTCTTTTGTCCAAAATACCGATTCCTCAATTTACTTTTTTCTAGTATTCTGTAACTATCCTCTCTTCATTAGGACTCTGGTGCCCATAGTCTAATGCAGTGTCTGGCACTCAATTATTATTCAAAAAAGTTCTATGAATCAATCAATGAATGAATAAATTTTGAGTGTGAATTGACCCTCTGTGGAAGAGATGTTAAAAATGAAATTAAGCATGGAAATCTTGCTTTTTTACCCCCTCTTTCTATAAACTTACTATTAAATATATAGGATAATCAGAGGTGGTTAGTTCATATATCAGAATTTCAAGAACAATGTGTTTTCTATTTTATTATATCTTTCATTCATCTAAGAACAAATATCTCTGTGTAATAGATTTCTGTAATGGTTTTCTAAAAGTGATTTTCTGAGGTTTTTACTTCTTAAACTTTTTGATTCCCTAGGTGGCTGGGATTGTTGGCAGAGCTGACGTGTTAGCGTGTCTGCTGTTTCTGTTGGCCTTTCTCTCCTACAATAGGTATGTCTGAGCATGCCCTTCTGTGATCACAACCGTGTCCTGTGTGCAGACTGTGAGCTTGTGCCTGAGAGGGGATGGGGGCTCTTGGCTGTGAAATGCTCAGCAAGCTTTTGGGGACCAGAGAGAGGAAACCCTTTCTTTATCCAGTGCTGGGCTGTTTTCCCACCTGCCTATTCCAAGCATTTTAAAGAGACTGTTTTCCCAGTGCTGGGGGTCCAAGGGGACCTCTTGCTTGAGATCAGGAGATGGAGACCAGTGTGAGCAAGACAGAAATCCCATCTCTACTAAAAATAGAAAACCTAGCCCGGGGTTGTGGTGGGCGCCTGTAGTCCCAGGTACTCAAGAGGCTGAGGCAAGAGGATTGCTTGAGCCTAAGAGATTGAGGTTACTATGAGGTATGACTCCATGGCCCCTTGACCCAGGGTGACATTGTGACTCTCTCAAATAACAAAAATAAAACAAAATACATTGAATGCAGTGCTTTCTTCTGTTTTCCTAGGATATATTTGATTTCTCCTTTTCATTTTGATCCGATTTTTTTTTCCTTTGTATTATCCTCACTGTAGTAGCTAAGAGTTTAAGATAACAAGGCTGAATAGATAATAGTATTTCTCAACTGTAGTTTGCCAGTTTCCACATACTTTCATCAAAATACAGAAATCTTTGCTTTGGGAAACTGAAAAGTGGTAAAGTAATTGCCCATTATTTGCACCTTTACATCAGAGTGATCACACCCTCATCTGAGCTGTGGCATGTCCACTGTGGAAAGGGGTGGGTTAGAAAGAGAACTCGAATGGGGGCAGAGGGCTCAGGTCATGGCCCAGAAAAGGGGGGCAGGTCAACTATGTTTCCCCACTTGGTGGAGAGATGCACTATTAAGGCTTTGTGAGCCCTGATATTTGAATCGATCAATTGACCTAGAGGAACACTATGCTAAACCAGCAGCTGTTTTCTTTATTTTTTAAGAAACAGGATGTTGCTCAGGTTGGAGGGCAGTGGTGCCATCACAGTTCACCACAGCCTCGAATTCCTGGGCTCAAAGATCCTCCGGCTTCAGCCTCCTGAGTAGCTGGGACTCTAGGTCACCTAGAGGACACCTAACTATATGGGTGGCTCTTAATTAGGGGTGGTTGATCCCCCTCCCCCAGCCACCTGAGATCCCCCTTTCCTCCACCACCTGAGAAATTTGGCAATAAATGGAAACATTTTTGATGGTTAAAAGAGGCATCATGGAGATCTAGTGGGTAGAGGCCCAGGGTGCCACTAAATAAACATCTTGCAATGCACTGTAAGCCCCTCCCACCAAGAATTATCTGGCAGAAAAATGCCAGTGGTGCTGGGACTGAGAAATACTGGGATAAGCCAGTTTAGACCTTGAGTCAGGAAGGCAATGAATAAGTCTGAGGAAGTTTAGTCTTGTGTAAAGGGCAGAAGTTTTTCTTAGTGTGGTATCCGACCTTAATACAGTCTTCTGGTGTTGGCTTTGTAACGTCCCCACTGCATTTTTAATCATATGATACGGTGTTATGACATCTTAAAATGTAAGCCCAAATGTAACAATTCATTGTTTCCTATTTACTCTGATGCTAGATCAGAATTATTCAACCTGTTCTCTCAGGCCTTTTCTGTGTGGTTAATGTGTTTGGGGGCACCTGCAGACCTGCCGCGTGTCTGCGTCTGTAAGGTATTCAGCCATATTTTTGCAGGTTTGCTGTGATGTCATTCTCACTTTTAGCAGTGTAAGCTGTAGGCCAACTCAGTAGAGAAATGCCTAACTACTGCACGTTTTGCATATACTTTTATGCGACTGTTCTGCGACAGAACACGGAAGAGAAGGCATCACCACTGCAGAAGTCTTGGCCTTCACTTCACAGAAGCAGGTGCCAGTGGGTGTGGTACCTGCAGAGGGGAATAGTGAATTTTCTTGGTCTGGTATTTTGTAAGGTGAAACAAAAACTTTATAGCACCTGAGAGTTTTTGAAAATCCTTGCTGGAAAGTAAGAAATAATAAACTTTGTCCAATACATGCTTATGAGAAACAAATTTTAAAATATAGATAAGCCAAAAGAAAAGTAAAAGGTTAAAATGTCTGTTTTCGTCAGAGTGAAGTGCTGATTATATTTTGGTGTGTACACACACACACACACACACACAAAGATAGATAGATAAAGATACCATATGTATGGATGTATATATAAAATCTCACTGAGTGTTTTGTGTATAGAAATAATATTGATGATGATAAACACTTGATATAGAAGTGATTTTACAATACTGTCATCCCACTTATTTCACATGAAATGCAGCTTTGCACAGAGATGCAAAGTGGTGTGCCCCTATTCCCCAGTCCTTTAACTGCAGAGCTGTGATTTGAACTCAGGGAAGCTGGCTGCAGAGCTCACACAAGTGGTTAAATAGTGTCTATTCTTCATTTAAAATGTATTCACTTAAACATCTCCCGTGTCACTAAATACGTCTCTATGGTAACTTCTTAAATGGCTTTTTAGTGTTCACTGGTTACCTACCATATTTTGTCATAATTTGTATGCACAATACTTTAAGGACCAAATTTAGTATTGTTGGGCTTTTACTTTTGTCCATCTTAGCAATTTTAAATAATTCTATGATGAATACTCTCGAAGGAATCTGCTCACCTACTTAATTAGTTAGGAAACAAATGAAATAGACATTAAATCTTCTTTTCAAAAGGTAATTTTTCTTCACAACTCGCATTCGTTTGTAGACTAATAGAATCTCTGACTTGTTTTCCAGGAGTCTGGGTCAGGGCTGCGCTGGGGAACGCTCCCCCCCCACCGCGTCTCCCTTCTTCCTGCTACTCAGTTTGTTTCTGGGCACCTGCGCCATGCTGGTGAAAGAGACGGGCGTCACCGTGTTTGGAGTGTGCTTAGTTTATGACCTCTTCTCCCTCGCCCACAAGCAAGATAAGTCGTAAGTCATTTTCAATTTTTGATATCGAGCAGCGTGTCGTGGGCAGAGAATTACCTAAAACAGTATTTTCCAACCTTTCCTTAAAAAAGTACAAGCAAAAGCTTTGTTAAAATGTAACTTTACCTTAGACTATAGTATAATTGTTATATAATCATCAAGGCTTGTTGCATTAGGATAAGTGGATTATATATATTAAAATTCTTCACATTTTTATAGAAATCAATGAGGACTACGATGTTTTTGTGAGCCTCAGATTTAGACTTGAAAAGTATCTATGTTAACTGCAAGTTTATGTTGCTGGTTTGTGATTGTTGTACGCCCTTGAGAAAATCTTGCTTCACACAGAGAGAAGTGGTAGCATATAGTAACATTTTTTAACAGTTTGCTTTGAACACCTTCATTTGAATACGTGTTGTCCATCACGAGCCAACTTGGAGCCTGTTGATTGGCTCTCATAATGATGCTGGTACCTACGGGTTTTAGGAGGTGCTAAGGAGAATCTTACAAAAAGCCGGTCTGAACCATACAGGAACACGTACATATCATGTTCAAAGAGCAAGCTTGCTTGCTATCCCATTTTCATTTAAAAAATTTAAGGCACACTCATTTTATTTCGTAACTTATAGATGATAAAGAATCACTAAATTGGCATATTAAAAGTTCAAGCACGTACTGTAATTTTCTTCCCCCATCAAACCCATAGTTACTAACAATTTTACAAACAGACCCCATTTTCAGTAATTATAAAGCCCTCACTTTTGAACTTTTCAAAGGTGGGGTTGATTTATTCTCTTTCCTTCTCAGATGAAAAATTTTATGTTTTACAAAATTCTTGCCTTTTTATTCCATTTCCCATGTCTTTATACTTTTTTTATTTTTATTGTTTGGGATTCATTGAGGGTACAAAGAATTAGGTTACACTGTGTCTTTACACTTCTTGACATGAATGTTAAGAGCAGTGCTTTTGAATGGCAGCAAATGGAGATGAGGCAGGAAATTCTGTCCCTTTCCTGCCTGGGAGTGTGCCAGTTGGAGATAATTTTAAGATTATAGTACTCCGTTGGCTCTCGGTAAATCCCAGAGGCAAGTAAAAGGAGGAGCCCGGTTACCACTTTTAACCACGCCAAGAAAACCATGCGTTTGCCGAGTGCCTTACTTTTCATAGAACAACCTATAAACCTCTTTTCATGTTGCCACCTTGTCTCTGCCTCCTAATTTCTTTCTCCTGTGCCTCGATGACAACAAAAAGATGGGACAACTCACTATAGGTGTGTTCACTGCTGTGGTCCAGTCCAGGGCTGATCGATGTCATTGAAACATTATCTCCTCTGGTCTTGGGACTTTGCAGCCTCCTGTCCCTTGTCTCCTGGGTCTCCTTTCCTGCAGTCACTCTTGAGCCAGACTTTTTCAAAGGAGATAACTGTCTTTTGTCCTTCTTTGATGATCTTTCTTAACCTTCATTGTACTAAACTGTCAGAAGTTCTGTGGAAGGAATGGTACTGCTGATCCATAGCTTAAACGTCCCTTGGCTCCTAGTCCATTTTTTTTTTTAAGGAACTTTTAGCTCTTACTCCCAGTGGTGCTGCATGAGTAGAGGCCTTCATTTTTTCCTTCATCCTTTCATCCACCCATTCAACACAGATTCCTTCTGCCATGGCCAAGAACAGAACAGATTAGGTTCCTTCCCCCCAAAAGTATGCAGGATATTAGTAGAGACAAGTATTATATGAGTAATTGATTAGGGTTGTGAAGAGTGGGAAGCAGGAACAAGAGCCTGTAACAGGGAGACCTGAGAAAAAAGGGCCTCTATCTCTTCAGGCCGGCCCCGTGATAGGCCCTGGACCATGCTTGGTTCACAGCAACTATTGTCTTTGTTTCACTGAGGAGAAAACAGAGGCCCAGAAAGTGTCCTCTCTGCAGTCACCCAGCCCAAGTGGAGCCAAGATTGGAACCCAAGTCTGCATGACTCCAGAGCCAGAGCCATGCAGAGGGTTTCCCCTGATTAGCACTGCCTCTGTGGAAGGACATAGCATGGACATCTGCCCAGGCACCAGGAGGCCATTACACCAGCCCAGAGGTCCTGAGTGTTTAGGAGGGTTGTAGACTCCTTTAAGAATTGTGCAAAGTTGTGTCCCCACCATAATGAGTGCATGTACATACACACACACAGAGTCCTGCCCCCCCTTGATACTTCATTTGCTAATTTAGAAGAAATATTTTAGCATGAGGTGGTTCTTGAGATCTTTCATTATATGCATCAGGCAGCAGGAAAGAAACAGTAATAGAAACAAACACTGGACGCATTTTCCTACAAGAAGAGCGATTTAAATTTTAAGATTGGGCTAGATTTCTTTTACTTTAGGAGGAAAGAATTTTAATGAAAGATCAGCTCCTGAAAGTTAACTTTCTTTTTTCTTTTCTTTCTTTTTTTTAAAAATTGGGATATGATTTCCAACATGTAGAAAATAACATTCTCTGTCTCTAGTCCTTCCCCTGTCTCTCTAGAGCAGGCGTCCTTAAACTGCGGCCCGTGGGCCACATGAGGCTGTGTGACTGTATTTGTTTCCGTTTTGTTTTTTACTTCAAAATAAGATATGTGCAGTGTGCATAGGAATTTGTTCATAATTTTCTTTTTAAACTATAGCCCGGCCCTCCAACGGTCTGAGGGACAGTGAATTGGCCCCCTGTTTAAAAAGTTTGAGGATGCCTGCTGTAGAGCAGTGGTTCTCAACCTTCCTAATGCCATGAACCTTTAATACAGTCCAAAGGGGTCGCGACCCATAGGTTGAGAACCTCTGCTCAGAGGTAACCATAATCCTGAATTTGGCACTTTTCATTTCTGATTGTTTCCATGACTTTGCTTCATGTATATACCAGTGAATATCAAATAGGATTATTTTATGTATTTTTAAACTTTACGTGATATCACTTCCCTTTTTTCATTTAACATTGGGTTTTTGAGATACATACATATCGATAGATGTAGCTAATGCTGCATTTCATTCGTTTTAACTGCCGTGTAGCATTTAATTATGACAATTTATTGATCCATTCTTGGAGGTTTAGACTTAGGTTACTTCCCCATTTTTGCTGTTGTGAACTGTGCTGCAGCCAGGCCTTTGTGCATGCATTCTTATGCAGATGAATGAGGGTTTCTCTTGCAGTCACTACAGTTATGGGCCTGCAAGGGGGGCGGGAGGGGACAGATGTGTGTTGACTGCACTACATCCTAAGGCATTGCTCCTGAAATGATTGGAGCAATGAATAAGAATCTTTGTTTCACTTTCTTACCATCTCTTGGTAAGTTTTTAAATTTTTGCTCATCTAGCGGTTGTGAATTTGATCTCAGGATTCATGACAGAAAAATGTCATCAGAGGACGTTGGATGGCTCGATTGTGAACACTATTTTGCATGGTCACAATAATGTAAATCCTGAATACCATTTCAATCAAACTTTCTGAGGGAAATAATATTGGAGGGTGAGGGGTGAATGTGTGTGTTGGTGGCCACTTAGAAGAGACTAAGGTCTAGTTTTCTACAGTAGGAAATCAATAGGATAAGTTCCAAAAATGAAAAAAATGCATAACTATGTTATTTTTACAATGTGGCAGTAGATATCAGAAACAAAAGAGCTAAAGACTTTCCAGAATGGTCTGTAGGACGTGGGGGTGGGGCAGGGTACTGCTCTTTCTTCTCACCAGCCTCATTCTTGTGTTTGACTTTGTTTTCCTCTAATTCCGCACGTGATTAGGAGCAATGGGATCATCCATCAGTGCGGCCTGCAGCAGCCCGGGAGCCCCCAGCCCGCCTCCCTGCCAGCCCACCCTCACCGCGAGAGCGGAAGGCAGCAGCGGTTCCCTCACAAAGGAGCTTGGGGTGGCTGCCAGTCCTCACTGCCACCAGAGCCCAAGAGCAGTGGATTCCTGGTGTCGCCGCGAGCTGTGTGGTCCTTGATGAGGTACTGCGCTGGGTTTCTTGGTCCTGTGTGTCTTCTGTGTCCAGCATCACCTAGCACAGACTGCGGCACCTGGGGAGTGAAACCCCAAGTCAGCCCTTTGCATTTTCCCTGCCCCTCCCCTAGTGTTTCCCTCCCAACCCTTCCTTTTCTCTCCTTTCCTGCCTATTTCTTGCCTATATTAGATTACATAGGAAAGTAGTAGTTAGAGGAAGCAAGGGGGAGCCCTGCTGTCTGCTCTGTTAGGATGCAGGATGGTGAGGCAAGGGTCTGTACGCCTTGGCCACCTGGGTTCTCCTGGGGAGGCAAGTGCTCTCTCTGCCTCCGCTCTCGTCTCTTCCTGCTGCTTTGTGTTTGATTGGAATTTATTCCAGCACAGGTAGGTAAGAAACAAACCCGGGGACCCTTCTTTTCTGAACTTTTGTTGGAAATTCAGGAAAATCTTTAGAGTGTAGAAATTTCTTCCTTCTCTCCTTTCTTCCTTTTTCTTTGACCTAACCATGAAAATTAACATAGATTTATCAGCCCAAGAGCTTACTAAATTCTCTCTCAAATAGCTCAAGTCATGGGCAAGTCAGAATTTAACAAATATGTGTTAGAAGATAAACTTAGACAGTTACAATTTTAGAGGGTTTATTTGAGCAGACAGCGATTAATGAATCTGGCAGCTCCATAGGCAGGTGGCTTGGGTTCCCCTGGAGGGGAATGAAGGGAAGGCTCTGACATGGTGAATGCAGAGGTGGAGCCGCTTGACTGGGTAAAGTGGCTGGAGGGGGAACCTGGGAAAGGCTCTTACAGGGTAAATGCAGAGGAGAGCGATTTGGTTGGTTAAAGTGGCTGGAGGGAGCACACAGAAGGCTCTTATAGGGCCAGTGTAGAAGTGGAGCAATTTGATTGGTTAAATTAGAGAGGTATAGGTTAAGCTTAAGTTTTATTTTCTCATTTCACTCTGAGTCGGGTTTCCATTGGTTTTGTAGGAACCCTGAGTGCTGGAGCAGTCTCAGCCTAATAATGTCTTCCCAATCATTCTAAAGTAATTCATAGTGTTTGCACTTTACCACTTCAAATTGCTCTTCTTATTCCTCTCTGTAGTCCCTTAGAACTACCTCATCTCATGGTCTTTGTTTCCAGTTATTTTCACCTTTGCCTGTTTTTTTGGATCTAGTCTCATTCATTCATTGATCAGTAAATATATATTGAGGGCCATCATGTGCCAGGCATGTTCGAGAAACCAGGAATATTCTGGTAAATAGGCAAGATTGGTGCCTTACTCCTGGGAAGCTGTCCTTTTAGAAGAGGACGATAGACAGTAAGTGATCAACAGCCAGTGCACAGCGTGCCTGGTGGGACGGGATGGAGAGTGATGGGTCAGCGTGGGGGAAGTCAGGCTGGTTGCTAAGGGAAGGCTCCTAATCCTTCTGATGAGGGGAGGAGCCATCCCTAGTATCTGAGTGAGGGTTCAGGCTTGAGGATGCCCAGCAGGTGGGGAGGAAAACGCCTGAGGGCAGGGCATGGGTGGGGCCCAGATAATAAAGGGCTCTGTGGACCTGCAGAACAAGTGTTAGAGTCTTATTGTGAGTACCATTGGGAAGACATTGGAGTTTTTTTTTTTTTTTTTTTTTCTTTTTTTTAAGGGTAGAGAGATGTGATCACATTTCTTTAAAAAAAATGTTGACTCTGGCTTCTTCAAGGTGCAGTGTATTGGGAGTCAGTAGTGAAGAAGGGAGGCGAATTGCCAGATGTTTTATATGGACCAGGTGAGGAAAGACAGAGTCTTGGCTGAGAGCCATAGGAACTGAGATGAAGAGATGGCGTGGATTTGCGATATGTTGTGAGGACTGCTCCCAAAGGACTTTCGCTAGTGTTTGGGATAAGGATGTGAGGGAACAGAAGAAAACAAAGATTTGGGGTTTTCTAACCACTTGGGTGGATAGTGGGATCAGTTACTGAGCAGAAAAGCTAGGGGAGAACTAAGTTTTCTGAGGTCTGCGGAAAAGACAAAATCAGAGTAATGCATGAAATACCTGAAGGATAAATGATCAAAAGGTTTGGGGAAATCTCACCATTTTTGCTGAGGTCCATAGAGAAAAAGAAGACAAAACAATCTGGGAAATTGTAAACTTGTTTAAGGAAGGCAAAAGAAGAGGGAAGAAAGGAGTGAAGTGTGGAGACTTTCAAGGTGGGACCGAGGTTAGACTGTCAAAGGTCTGTGGCCTTCGCGCAGGCGGCACCTGCCAGTGTGTGCTCCCAGTTGTGTCACCTGTTCCTGCCACAGCATCTGGATAATTGGAGTTGCTTAAATATTTGTGACATGAATAAAATAATGAATGGATGGTGAGAAAGTGTTGGGATTAAGCATAGATAGAACATTCTCAGTAAATTTGGCAATAAAGGAATGGGGGAAAAGATTGTTAATTGGAGGGATGCTAGTTTTTCTCTGTTTTTCATTTTAAATTGCGTGAATGTATATATGTTTGTGTATTCAGAGATAACCCACAGAGAGGAGAGATGAAAGATGTTGGATCAGAAGGGGAAAGGATGAAATATGAATACTAATGATGCACTGATAAATGTTTAATAAGCAGCTTCCCAAAGAAAGGAATTCCTGATTTGTAGCTTTTGCTAATTTCCATGTAAATACTCCCACCATGGATGATGTCAAGCTACAAGTGTGACATCACTGCCCATGGAGTCAGGAGTGCGATGCCCTAACCTGTCATTATGTGATATTTCTAACAGACAGATGTGATAGACATAAAAAATTCTCAAGAGTGTAGGTAATGTTAAAGTGAAGTCAACTATAACTTGGAAATGATGAGCTTGGAAATGATGATCACTTCCAAGTTATAGTTTATTCATTACCATTGTTTTTAATATGCTTTTTTAAAAAGTTTGTGGAATTTAAGTTTCAATAATGGCTATTTTTAATTACTGGCTTGCAAAATTCCTGAAAATTCAATAGTCAACTCTTGCAAGCCAAGCTCCCGCAAACTAGTGAAGAAGGTCCTTCAGGAGGTCTAGGAAACGTTACATATGATACCTATCTACTGGGTACCAGGGAGGGAGCTGGCACATCCCATATGTTATCCAAGGCACCCTTCAGGATATCTGTGTAGTGGAGATATTATAATTCCTATTGCCACAAAGAAACTAAGGATCATAAGGTTTTAAAAAACCTTATCCAGGTGCATATAGTTAGTTAAGTGGTAGGGCCAAGATTGGAACTCAAGCTGTTTGACTCCTAAGCCTGTGCTTTGCCCATTTACTATGTTCTAAAATCCAGAGTTCTGGCTGGCCACAGTGGCTCATGCTTGTATTCCCAGCACTCTGGGGGGCTGAGGCAGATGGATTGTCTTAGTTTAGGAGTTCCAGACTAGCCTGAGCAAGAGTGAAACCGTGTCTCTACTAAAAACAGAAAATCTAGCTGGGTGTTGTGGTGGGCTAGTTTTTTTAGTCACAGCTGCTCAGGAGGATGAGGCAAGATGATCCCTTGAGCCTAAGAGTTTGAGGTTGTTGTGAGCTATGATGCCATAGCACTGTACCCAGGGCACAGAGTAAGATTCTATCTCAAAAAAATAAAAAATAAATAAAAATAAATAAATAAAATAAAATAAAAAATAAATAATAAAAAAAATAAAATAAAATAAAAAACAAAGCCTGGAGTCCTAGGCAAGGATTTGGCTTTGGAGAGGAGGCAGCATGTGGAGCTGGTATCTCTGTTGAAGCCTCAGGGATAGAAAGATTCTTGGACTCATCCTTGGGTCCACAAATGAGACAACTCTTGACTTCTTTTGATATGGAATGTTGCAGCTATTGTGTATACCGTGAGTTAGATGACATGCTTTTGTAGGTTACTTTTTGAAATTATAATCCTCAGCACAAGGCCACCAAAGTGATAACTGGAGAACAGTGGACAGCACAGGTGGAACTGAGTCAGATTCTCACTGAGTTAACAAGTTTTGGGGCAAGGATTATTTCTTCCTCTTTGGAAAGTTGCATATAGTTTCTCTCTTTGGAAAAGAAAGATGTCATATACTGGAGTACTAATTTGATTAGTATTAAAATTATTTTGTAAAACCATGCTTGTACTTTTGTCAGAAGGTAGTCACATAAGGCAAATGAATTTAATCAGGTGATGCTATCTTCATCTGTATAAGATCTCTGACTCCGCAGACAGAGCCATGGCTGCGTCACTTATTTCATACTGGACATGTCATTTTATCTCGGTGAACCATAGTTTTCTCATCTCTAAAAGGGGGAAAGAATAGTCACACATTACTCTGAAATTGGTTGTCAGGACTAAAACCAGTAGTACGTGTAATCTGCACTTATGTCTGGAGCACCGTAGCCAATCCTGTATTACTCGTGCATGGCAGCCAGTTCAGGATTGAGAATGTTATTCCTCAGTGGGTTTCTGAGCACCTGGCTGCTCTATGAAAATGGTACCCCTGTAACATGCAGGTAGCAGGTCTGCGTGGGATTTCAACCTAGAGACTGCACACACTTGTACCGCATACATTGGCATGAGGCTGACAGAAAATTGGGCTGAACACTTTTATTAGGTAAACTGTTTTTTTCAGAAGTTACCTAAAACAGGAAAAAAATTCAATCCCAGGGAAAAATCTTGCTGCAGCTTTTTATTTCATTACCTGTTTTTTCTAGTGATTTAGTGAATTCACTATTGGTAGAAAGTAGGGTGCAAAACCTAGGACTCAGAGTACCCACTCGGGAATCAGGTGACATTTCACAGAATTAAAAAAAGAGAAATGTTTTGTGTGTAAACATTCCCTCACCTACCCTGACCCTTGCCATCTTCAGTACATCACATTCGCACTCACGAGAAAGCTCAGTGAACCCTGAGTGAAATCTTAGCTTCACTTCACTTCATATGTACATACACATATGTGCAATAGTCAGTCTTCATATAAATACTTGACTGATTTCATATTTAAATGACAGTGACCACAACAGGCATTGAAGACAGTTCTTGGCTTAAATTCTTAGACATTTCCTGTTTCTCTGCTACCCTGCCAGGTCTGTTATAGATCATTCATTCATTTATTCAACAATATTTACAGAGCACCTACTATGTGCCAGGCACTATTTTTGGTGTTGGGAACATGGCAGTGAAAGAAACAAAGCTTTGTTGTTATGGAACTTAGCTAGATGAGGACCATGGCATTTTTATTTAAAATGAACTCATTTTCTACCTTTGCGGGTGAGACAGTGGTTAGATTTTTACTTTGGTGGATCTTAAAAATTTTTCTTGTAAATTTCTTGACATAGGCATGCAAATCAAGAAACTAAAATATGTTTAAGAGTACAAAACAGTTTGGCACTAAAGTCAAATTGTAATATGATTAAATTCATGGGACTTACGCAGGCATATAAATATTTTGACCTTCAATGATGAACTTAGTAATTGATCTTTTAAGTGTCATTTTAATGCTTTATTTCTGTAGACCTTGCATTGAACTCTTTTTCCTCAAAGTTAGAAATGCTGGTGGAAATTAAACCCCTGAGATAAGATTTTGAACTTTTATACCACGTGTATGATTTTTTGATGTAGATGTGTTCCAGACTATTATTAATAGCCTCATCTCAGCTTTTAGAGAAATTCAGTGAGGTGGTGTGAGATTTTTAGGTGTCAGAAAAAAAAATCTGCATTGAAGGTCTGGACTATTGATGAATAATAGCTGGGTTCTCTTCTTTCCCTCTCATATTTTCCCACTGATTGATCTCAGATAAGCCATTTTCAGTCGCATTCACCTGCTACTTTCAAAAATGAAATGATTGAATTGAAGGGGTGTGAAATTAACTAATGGGTCTTTACCAAAAGTACGTCCATCAGTTAAAAGTGAAATATGTGGGTTCATTTTGCTTAATACATCCCCCATCCCTCCCATTAAAATCCCCTAAAGAAAATATAAGCCTCAATGATGAATGCCTGTTAACATACAACACCTCACGGAAGTAGGTGTGAGCCAAGATCTTATTTTAAACAGACTTTGCAAATTCTTTAATAGCTATTAATAATTTTTCCTCACATCCTTTGCTTTGTTTAAAGATGACCTGGGCCACATTTTGCTATGGAATTATCTCTCCTTGGTGGCATAAATGCTTAGGTCTTTAGATGCAGTTTTCAGGTGGCTGCATCTGGATCACTGTGACTGTTTGGGGAGGATGGTAGTATGATGGCAGTGGACCCAAGAAAGCAATAACTTTCAAGTTGGATTATACAATGACACTGATCAATTAGCATAATTAAAGTTATTTATTTTCAAATACCTTCATAATTCTTTATCCAACTTTGGACAGAAGATCCAAATGATAATCCTTTTCTGAACTTTGTTCTTTATGTGCACTGAACTTTTCCATTGTTTGTCATTTTCTTTTTAATGTAGTGAGCTGGCTGTAGCTTTTGCTAAGAGCCTGTACCCTTTAGACTGTAGACATTCTTTGTGAATGTTAAGGCATGGGAGAAGGGAGGAGGGCGATGACTGCAGGCAACTGTCCCTTTATGAAAAAGGAAATGGTTTATTTGGAAAGGTGAACAAATGCTGGTGTTTTGTAATAGGAGTGATAGAAATGGTAGAAACGTTATTTGAAACATTAACTACCATGTGAGTTGCATTTAACTCACACCAGTTTTTAGCCTGAGGCCATGTGTAGCATATAAAATTCATACATCATTCGACCTATCTTGATCTAATAAAACAAGGGGGAAAAATTTTCCTAATATGGCAGTGCATGTGTTAAAAACCTAAAAAAGTTAAGTAAAAATTTTATTTTCCAAATAAACCAGTGAGTGTTATGAGACTTCTTAATTACGGATATGCTTATTGGGATGATGTTAGTGTACCTTCAAGTTTTGTGGATTGATGTACCCAAGCTTGTTTCCCAAGTTTGTTTTCTTGAATGTGGAACTTTCCAGAAAAGTACTTTCTTTTGTGGAGAGAGAATTTGCAGAGAGATTTGTGTGTTTGTCTTTGTTTTACTATTTCCTAGCTGTTAGTTGAGAGTGATGTTATTCCCTCGTAAAGCAGGAATTCAGTTCAGAAATGAGTTCATCTTAAAGCTTATTGAAATCTTTGGTTCTTGAACAGAGCTCAGCACTGAAATGGATTATTTCAATAAAGTGCTTGTTGGCTTCATTCAGAAGTTAGAACCAAAAGCCTCTTCTAGATAAATCACATGCTAAGGAGGCAGAATTCCTTTTAATTTATGGATAGCAGTTGGTAGAGTTTCTAACTGCTGGCAGCCCCGGGTTCATTCTGCTTCATCTTGATTGGGTTCTGATGCTTGGCAATCTTTGATCCCCTGTGAATTTCAGTCAGTGAATGATAAGTTCTTTCCTTCCTAGGTGCAGAGCAATCAAGCTTAGGCATCTGCTTTCCAACTGGATGCACAGGGACATATGTTGAAAGAGAGCTCTATCAGAACGTAGCATTCTGGTTGGCATGCAGTTCTGTCACTGTCACAATAGGCTCTTGGAAGAGGATCTCAGGTCTTGTGCCTTTGCATCAGCTCAGCAGACACCATATGGAATACTCAAACCCTGGACAATGCAGTTAAGAGTGTCGCAGCCGACGTTGAGGCCACCAAACAGCTTTCCCTTCTCTTGCAGAACATAGCTATGACATTTGGGGTGTTGTTGGAAGTTTGCTGTTGATTTCTTTGCTCTTTTAGTTAAAACTAACGTCATGCAGCTTATGTTTTTTTTTTTCTTTCTTTTTTTTTTTAATGTAGCTTGCTGAGAGGTTGTGGAGTGACTTTAATAAAAACAGTATCCGCTCATCTTAGCGTTGTATGTGCTGAAGGGATATGTAAATAATTCTTTCACAAGAGCACTGTTCTGTGCCAGGTAATAGATCATTGTGGTCGCTCTGGAAATTGTCAGACACACATTTTGACCTGGTATCATGTGTTACAAACTCACTGTGACAGACTCTTAAAGATATAATGCTTGAAAGAAACATTTTTAAAAAATTGAAAAAGACTTTGGGGGGAGGGCATTTTATTCAGGAAAAGAAAAACAGAGTTGTAGAAATACAAATGATTTGAAAATACTCTTAAAGTTCAGGAGCATGCATTGTGATCATGACTTTCACCACCGTAGCACTTACCAGTGGCTGGAGCCAAGTTAACAAGTTTTACATACAGCTTACGGTTTTAATTCTTTTTTTAAAATAAAATCATAGCTGTGTACATTAATATGATCATGGGGCACCATACAGTTTTAATTCTTACAGGAAAACCTGTGAGGTAGGAAGTGTACATAGCAAAAAGAACATGGACTCATGCCAGAGTGCTTGGGTTCTAATTCTGCTCCACTGTTTACCAGGCCAATGATCTTTCACAGATTGTTTACACTGTTTGTGTCTCACTTTCCTCATGTAAAATAGCAGCCATAATAATACCTAGTCCATGAGGTTATTGTGAAAAACAGTGAGTTACTACGTGAAAGAACTTAGAATAAAGCTTTTAATTGTGGCTTTTCATAAATAGCTGTGCTAGGATTTCCATGTTTTTTTTTTTTTTTCTTAATGCTATAGCCTTTGTGGAAGAATTATTGTTTAGAAAAAAAATTTTTACAGCATTCATTTTTTTTCTTTTTTGCTATATTTATGAAGGAAAGTTATATAGTCTTGTTTCCACTTGTATATGGTATTTGATTACTTCCTCTCATTTTATGAGCTAACTACGTTTTAGAGGGAGATTATAAGCGAAAAACATTCTGGTAGCAGTGATGGGAGGGCTATCAAAGTTTAGCAGAATAATAAAATGCTTGTGATAACATGTAATTCTTAACTAATGAGTTCCGTCCTCGTTATGTCTCTAAAGATGCTTGGAGTTATTTTTAGTTTCTGAGACTAATGGTTGACCCTTTTTAAGAATTAAATTGTTTGATGTGTTTAGAATCACTGTTGAATAAAACGTGACTTTAATAAACAAATGATTAGGTTGGAATGCAAATAACAGTGGCTTAATTTACTAGTTATTTATTTATTTATTTATTTATTTATTTTTTTAGATAGATGACCTTACAACCTTATAGGAAGATGTGTTTCATGTTACTGATTTATGATTTTAATACTATTTATAGTATTCAAGCCAGGATCTTTGCTACTTTATATATAAATTGGAAATGTGTATTGATTTTGAAATCACCCTAAGCTGCAGATAAAAATATTGGTAGTGTTTAAAGCAAACGTTAAGTATGGATTTCTAAGGGGTGAGGCATTAATATATCATCATTTGGAAAAGTAAGTAAAACAACTTGAACCCAAACAACCTGCCAGCGTTGGATAGGGGGAAGGAGGAATGTTTCTGTTTTATGTTAAGAAAAAGACGTACCCCAGGTACCTAATCAAAACCCCATACATTTCAGGGTTTGATGGTAGAGCTTTTCGTTGCTGACAGTTAAGTGTTTATTATAGATTTCTGTTTTTAATGCTTTTCCCTTGGCTTCCTTAAAGTAATTTTTCTTTGTGACAGTGAAAGGAATGTGACTTTGTGAAAGGAATGATGATCCCTACGGCACTTATGATGAAAAAAAAAAAGCTTTGATTGAAAAAGTGGCCTCTTTGATTATGAAACCACAGTTTGGGTTGTCGTGCACAATTCAGGAGAGATTGTGCATTTATTTCCTATGCAACTTGTTTCTCCCTTTACAGCTGCCAAGGACAGGTAAACCTTTCGGACAAGTAGACAATGGGTGACAACCTTTAGGCATTTCTATGCAGAAAATACAAGTGCGTTAATGGTTGATGACTAAGAGAACAGAATGTCTTGAATCAAAACTCTCATCACTGTCCCTTTTTCTGTTTATGAAAATCCCAAACAATAGAGAGATGCTGATTTCTTTTTTTTAATATTTCCTGGGTTGTGTTGGATGCAAAGAAATGACGGGCAGCATGGGGTAGTTTAAGAAGCTTGGCTGGTGGCCAAACTGAATTGTACTTAGGTTCTGATTTGCTGTGGCCCATCTACCAGTAACTTTTCCTCCCTGGATCTTGTTCTTTTTGTTGTTGTTTCCTTGTTTGTTTTTTGATGCATTGATGCAGAAGGGACTGGGTGAGTGGTCTCATGTCATTCCATACTCTTGTTAAGGTCTATTTTCTGCTAACTCTTATGATCTCTATTACTTTACTTCTTTGGCCCGTGTGTCTTGGAAGTCGTCTGGGCGCTGGAGGTTGACCTTAAAATGAGAAACAATAATTAGAGGCCTTTGCAAGTGACTGAACAGACTGTGTAGGAAATTTTTGCTAATGTCCATTTTGTCACTTCTCTTTTTTTCTTTCATTTGTGCCTTTGCTCACGCTGTGTTTTCTGTCTGGAGAGACCATCCCACCATTCTTCAATTCTTTGTCTTTTCTTTTAAAACTCAGTAGGAGCCTAGCTGGGCATTTGGAGGATACCTGTAGTCCCAGGTACTCAGGAGGCTGAGGCAAGAGAATTGCTTAAGCCCAAGATTTGGAGGTTGCTGTGAGCTGTGACACCACAGCACTCTACCCAGGGTGACATAGTGAGACTCTGTCTCAAAAAAAAAAGAAAAAAAAAAAAAAAAGCTTAGCAGAAGCCTGGATTCTTGGTTATGTAAGTTTTTGGAACTTAGGTCTAATGTATTCATGGAAAATGTTAATATTAAAAAAAACAAAACATTAAACTTTGGCTTATATGTATTGTGTCTTCAATAGTCATAGATAACGTAGTATAGTTAAAGCTGTACGTTTGCAGACTGACTCCTGTTGACTCTTTCAAAGCAATTAATTGATGTATTTGATTAATAAATACTTATTAAACACAATATACACATGTCTTAGGTATCATTTGCTTGCAAAACCAAAACCTTTAAAAACAAATTTATGTATTTCTGGGAGGGTACTCACTAGAATCTAACAGCATTCAAGGATATGTAGTGAGGGTGCGTTTTGGACACAGGAACTGCTGAAGTCCGAACATTTATTTTTTTGCCTTGGGGATTTATAGTATCTATTTCTGATTTTTAAACATCTGTGTTGCTTTTCTTTTTCCTTCATTTTTAGAGACTGACTTTTCTTGACTAGATGAGTGCAGGACTGCATCAATTCCAACTTCATACCCTCCCTTCTAATCCTGTTCAAATCTTTGCAGGAGATGGGGAAGAATAACTGTGACCTGACTCCAAATTCTCAAAAAAGAGATTCTGATTACCTCAGCAGGGATTAGCTTACATCTTGGTGGGGAAGTCGTAGAAATTAAAAGATAATTTCAGTGAGGGAGGAAAGTGCACAGAATAGCGGTAAGTGTACAGAATTGTGGGAAACATTGGAGAGGTTGCCTTAGCCAGCCTGGGAAGCTTGGCTCCTGCTGGGTTTTAACAGAGAAGACAAGGAATTGAAGAATGGTGGGGTGGTCTCTCCAGGCAGAAAGCACAGCCTGAGCGAGGGCACAAAGGTATGCAGTTGCAAAGCGTGTGTGTGTGTGTGTGTGTGTGTGTGTGCGCGTGTGTGCGCATGTGTGTGCATGTGCGCCACACCATAAGCTGTTCAGGACATGAGCAGTGAGAGTTGAGGCTGGGGAGGTTGGGAGGGGTCCTCTCAGGGTTGGAACGTGGGAGTGATGTCAAGATACTTGGACTTCCGCAGAGGAAGGAAAACAGTGTAGTGGTGTGCTCATCTGAATGACAGTCCTGTGTAGGGAACTCTGATCATGAGGCTGGATGGAACACATTACTTCAGTGTGATGGTAAGAAAATCCAAACCATGTGATATTGTTACATTTTTGAGAATGCCAAAATGGTCCTTTTGAGATTTTTTTTTTTTACCATAATCGAATTCTGTGTATTTGTGAAAGTTCAATATTGGCTTCATTAATATTAAGATTGTCTCTTGTCTAAAAGTTAATGTACCCATTTTTTGTAGTTTTATAGCATTTTCATATTCAAGAAAAAGGAACAGGAGAGTTGGGGGTGCATTTGTTTTCTTAGCCCACAAGAGAGAAAAACTGTTAATACCTGTTAATTGGTTTAAGCCAGCAGTTCTCAACCTGTGGGTCACGACCCCTTTTTAACAGTGAAAGTACATTGCGGCATTAGGAAGGTTGAGAACCACTGGTTTAAGCTTTCTCCATTGGTGATTATCTTCCAAAAACAGGAAGGAAGGGAAACTTCATGGTGTTGACTGTCCCTTTCAATTATTCATTCACTTTGCTGTATTTATAATTTTGATTTCGGGTTTCTGATTAAATTCATCATTTTTTCTTCCGTGTGTTGTGTCCAAGCAGCTGTTGTATTTCGTACTTGCACAGATAATTGCCCTTCTACTTGGCAAAGAAAATGAGCAGATGCAAAGTAAATATCCTTTTCTGGCTTGATGGATCGGAAGCTCTGCGAGCTGATATTGACTGCTTTTTCCTAAGTGATGCAGCCAGTGCACCTCAACGTCGGACTGCAGCTACTCACTGCCAAGAATTCACTTTGGCCAAGATGAATTCTGAGCAGGGCTCAGAATGTCAGACTCTTACTTTTAGAGCTTGAATAGTAAGAAACAAAGCTCAGTATTCACACAGGAGAATACTATTTTGACTTAAAGAGTTCTATGAACACAATTTTACCCAAAAGCAATTCTAGCTTTTCCTTCCTTGTTTACGTTTAGTGATGATGGAGCAGTGGCCTGGTCTGTGGTTAGGTGCATGGACCCTGGAGTAACACAAAGTCAGGGTGAGTCTGAGCATTCTTATTTAGTAGTTGTATAAACTTGGATCAACTGATTTCTAGATCTATAAAATAAGAATAATTGGTAGTAACTATTGTAAATGACATGAAGCATGTGAAGAGTTTAGCATGAGGTCTAGTACAACCCAAACTCCCAGTTAGCCCTCATCAGTGTACGTGAATCTGAAGAGATTAGTCTTTCTAGTGTTGAGGAAGGAGGAGGATGGAGAAGCTGCCTGTTTAATACATGCGTGCGGCTACTTTTCAATGTCTTTAAGAGTTTTAGGTTAATTATTTGTTATCTCTTCCCCACTGGGTGTGAAAAGGGAGCCAGTATGAATGCCTGTTATGAACCAGGAGATAGGCATGATTCGGCCCATTTAACTGTCACCGTGTCCTCAGGAAGTAGGTCTTCCTGCCACATTTGCACATGGGAAAGGCGAGGAAGGGCTAGGATTTGAACCCACATCCATCTGATTTTACAATCTAGGCTGCCCAAGGCTGTAGAGGTCAAACCCTGATGGTGTTTTCTGGAGAAATTTTTGGGCACCTTCTAGGAAGATCTGTTGGAGAAAGCAGAAGTCTCTTGGTAGCAGGAATTTGTCCCCCCTCTTTACATCTGGAAGGGCCCAGGCGGATTTCTCCATGTCCGTGTTGGATGCTGGTGCTCTGCCAGGCTCTTAGCAAGGGCAGCATCGTGCTGGAGAGATGCGAGATTTCTCTGTTCAGAGCAGCCTGCTCAGCACTTTCCAGAAAGCATTCTTCATCTTAAAGTGAAATGCTGGGTGGGTTGTCACATTTCAGCTGTAAGACATCTTTACATACAATCCCTGAACCCTCTCTGTAGTGGCAGTGAGCTAGCTGTTCAGAGATAGACATGCTCCTGCTTCCAGATGGTCTGTCTCTGAGGGGATGGCTGTGCAGTAGAGCTGCTTTATGTGTGACATTTCTGAGACATGGAGGGTGTGTGTGTTGAGTGTTGCTTTGTGGACATTTCAAAGTTAATGGTTAACCTGCGTGAGCATTTGCTGTGGGCACGTCAAAGCAGTATTTCATGTGGTCATGCTGGTGCACAACTGAATCACTACTTTTCTTTCTATTTTTTAAGAGAGACAGTTTTAAGTAAGGAAAAGATTGCTTTTCCTTTTTTCTTTTTTCCTTTTTTTTTGTCTAAGAAATTTAAAATATTCAGTATAGTATGAAAAGATAACATAATAAACATTCATATTCCTGTGTAGTCATTTTTTTTTTTTTTTTTTTTTTTCCTAAGGAATAAGCAGTTCCCTGTAGCTCATGTCTACCATAGCAGTCCCTTGGGTCTCACTGCCTTTGCTCTCTCCTCGGACACAATGACTGTCGAGGGTTTTCTATATATAGCTTACATTCTGAGACCGTAACTGTCTCACGTAAATTATGCTTCACCCTCTGGTTGATCTGGTTACAAGGTCGATTTCTACATAGAGAATGGACTAGTGGATGTTTGTGGCCAGGAAGAAAATGCGCCCTTGGGAATCTTCAGGTTTTACCTTGTCCTGAGCTCTTTAACCTATAGGCTGGAAGAGACCTGAAGAAAATCTTTGAATCTGCAATAACCCAGGGAGATTTAATCTGGGAACACTTTAAATTACACAAGGCTGCCTCAGAGATTTGTCATCCTTTCTCCTACTTTCTTGTCACCTGCTGTGTAGCTAGTGCTGGGAAGAGGTGGTCCTGAAGCTCCATCTGCGTCTGCAGTGATGGTTTACAATGCTCAGCTTGTGCGATGAAGCTTTGCAGGAAATGGGTGTCCTGAAGCCCCATCTGTGCCTGCAGTGATGGCCAGCAATACTCTGCTCACACTGTGAAGCTTTACAGTCAAGTTACACATGAAGTCAGTTTTCTTCCATGGTTATCGCCTTTTATACTAGAGTGTTTTATGAAATGTCACCGCTTCGGTGAGCATACTTTTGCAAGTATTTATTAAACACCTACCAAATGATGAGGGAATAGTTCTCTTATTGGATATAATACCGAATGCCAATAAATAACCTCCAGAGTATTTTGAGCATAATAAGTAATAATAGCCAACATTTATTGAGAAATTACTATACTCACATGCTGTGTAAAGCCCTTTACGTATATTAATTCACTTAATCCTCATAACAGCTCTGTGTGTTTGGTGCCTTTATTATCCACATTTTATACATTCAATAATGGAACAACAGGAAGGATAAGTAACTTGCCCTGTAACAAATACAGCTAATAGCAGAGAACTTGGGAATCACATCCCTGCAGCCTGACTCCTGAGTCTTTGCTCCTAAAACCAATTCACTGTATTTTTTTTCTTTGCGAAGAGAAAGCGGGTTTTGTTGGGAGATCTCTTCACTTCAAAAAGTGAGCGGACTGTCATTGTGAGGATAGCATGTACTTGAACAATGCTGAGGGTTCTGTGCCTTTAGAAGTCCATCCTTCCTCAGAAGGCTGTCACAGGTTTACCTCTGCTCCCCTACGTAAGGCTCAGCGTGTTCTGGGGTTGAATGTACACACGGTTGGTATATGATTGGTTATATTTTTAAGTAGTGTGCGAGAGGCTGATGCTTATGAGAGAAGCCACATAGTGTTGGGAAGCACAGTTCACACAAACAGATCCACCAAATTAGGTGCTGACTGTTTGCGTGGAGTTGGAATAGCTCCAGAGGTCCCAGGTAATCACCACAGTCCTAGGACACTTTAAAGTACAATATGTGGCTGCACGGATCTTGACACTGAAGGATTCATGTGTTCTGGAAATATCTCCCATAACAGCTTCTGATCTTAAAAGCAAAAGAAGACTAAAAACTCAAAATAACCAATTACTGAATTTAAAGCAAATTAAGTTATTAAAAATTGAACTTTGTGAAAAGATCCTAATGGCAGCCCAGTAGGAAAAGCATAGGAAATGTGGTATATTTGTAAAGTCTTTTGCTCAGGTGTGTAATGTGATTCTTTTACACATTTCCCCATGTGCTGGGTAGAACTGTCAAGGTAACTTATGATCTTCTTATGGCAACAGACCAAAGGCGGTGTGTGTGCCCAATGCCAGGAAGTGCAGAGAGAGAGAGAGACTGGTGTCCTGGGAAGGAGTCAGAGGATCATCCATATGAGAAGTTCTTGTATCTCCCAGAACCCTCATGAGAAAAATCAGAGCATGGGAGTTGTTCTTCAGGTGAGTAAAGGCACGTAGCCTTTATTAAACAGAGGCAAACTCGGCGGGGTATTTCAGAAGAAATACATTTTCCTTGTGGATGTCATCTTTGTATATTCCTGAAGTGTAGGGACATGGAAATGTAAGAAGGCAAAAGACAGTATTGTATCAGGAAAGAAGGAATCTCGGTTTAAATAGTTATTTGTTTGCTCAGTGAGGAAGCAGATGTACCAATGTATATTTTAGGGCACACATTGTGTACCTTGGCAGAGTAAAAGAGAATGGAGCGTTATAACATTATGAAATGGTACAAAGACTAAAGCAGTAATATCAGAAGCAAATTGTTTTTGCCTGTCTTGGCTGTGTATCTTCAAAGAAAAACAACTAAACAACTTCAAGTGCACTAATGTGCTATGGAAACAGCAGAGAAGAAAAAGAAAATGGCCTGTGTTAAGGGAAGCTTTCCAAGGAAAACAATAGAGTGAGCACAGCAATATTGAAACAGGTGAAGAAAAGAGCATGAGGTATGGTGTTCAGAAAAAGTATTAATAGCACAGAAACGGAGAGAGGGTCTGATGAGTGAACAGAGAAGCAGCTCCTAAGAGATTCAAGCTCATGCTGAGCCTTAAAGCCAACCTGATTGCAAATTTCAGGTTGCAGGGAGGAGAGGAACAAGGAGGAATGTGTTTCCAAGGTAGAAATGGTGATTCTGGGAGGGATTCTGGAGACAGGAGTGCAGTGAACAGCTGGGACTTTAGCCTGGCTCTGGTAGCCTCCTGGCCCCACTAAAATGGCTGTCAGCTCTTCGGTGTTAGGGATTAAAATATGTAACAATAAATACACAACTTCCTAGAGGATATTAAAGGATGTTCTTTTGATGGTGGCTTTTATGCCAATCAAAGGCACTCTCAAGGGTGAGGCAGTGAGATCAGGGAAGGCATGGGTCTGGAGGAGCTGACACAGACTATGCACTTCCCCCCCCCCCCCCAATCCGGGTTCTGAGCAGATGGGGAAGGAGAGGGTGCTACAGAGTCTGTGGAGTCAGACAGCCAAGCTCGCAGCTCCAACAGCCATGCCACCTGTCAATCAGCAAAGTCACTTAACCACCTAGACCTCAGCTTCCTCATGTGTAAAATGGTACTAGTACAGCACTTCTTTCATAGAGTTGTTATAAAGATTAAACTTGATAATACCCAGTGCCTAGCATTCTGTGTTCCATGTTTTACATGTAAGAACATTGAGCTCTGAGTAACTTGCCAAGTGTAACACATGAAGTCAGCATTTGAATTGTGGTCTTTCTTGACCCAAATTCATGTTCACTGTACCGTGACACTCAGCATGTAGAAGAGAAGGAAGGTGGTGGAGCATCACTGGGAGTACAGCTGAGTACGAGGGGAGTGCTGGGTTCCAGAGGCCCCCAGTGAAATGAGTTGATGAGGTTGGGCAAGAGGGGGCCAGTTGAAATCTGTGCAGTGGGACTGACTTTAACTGGAGTTGAAAAGGCTGCACGGAAGGAGGTGTGGGGCAGGGTGTGTGGCGCTGTTGGCCAGATGAGTGACTTGTCAGTCTTCACCAAGATCCCTCTAACGTTGACACATGAAGACCCAGACCCCTCAGTGTGACTAATAATAGGTACAATCTTAAAAGAAATGAATCCCTTTGATATGTGGTAATTACTGTGATAAGAATTAGAGAATCTCTTTGGGATAGGTACTGTTATTATCAACATTTTGGGAGTGTAGAAACCCATGCTGATAGATAGCAGGATCCGGTCTGGAACAGGATTTTTCTGGCCTCAGAGGCAATCTCTGAACCATGCCCGCATGGTGTCTTGGTGTTTGCAGACTGGCGACGAGCCCAGTTTACCCTCATCTCCCAGTCTTTTTCTACTGGAAGGGGAAATGTCTCGCCTCACTTCCACTGAAATATACCTTGCATTTCTGGTTGCCATGGTTCCCATTCTAGTTACCCACCTCTGTACCTTCGCCTTTTTCACTTAGTAATTTCTTTCTGTCTAAAGCCAGTGCTTTGAATACTTTTTCCTGAACACCCAACCTAGGTTTCTCCTATCCTAAGGCCCTTTGCATTTGCCATTGCTTTACTTATTTTGCAATTATCATTGTCTACCATGTATTTGTAACCTTACCATGGGTGCCCTTTCCAAAAAGTTATTGAAGCCTTTATGGCATGTCTTTTTTTTTCTTTTTAAATGCCAACAGTGCTTAATACTATATCTTGTACATAATTTATATTGAGCAAATATTCTTCAGTGGACTCATTCCAGGATAAGAATATTCGAAAGAAAGAAATAATCATAATACTTTTCTTTGGGTAGAAAAGTGCATGGATGTTGTAGTAGAGAAAAAGGATTAAGGAGAAAAAGAACAGTTAAGAAAAACTGTATCATAATGGAAAGAATACACTGAAACCACATGGGAATTGATGTTCTGGTTTGGAAGAATTAGGTCAATTGTGTGCCCGAAATCTTTAAATGTGTAATGAAAAGTGGTAACTACAATTACTGGAAAAATCTGTGAACATTTGGATAGCCGTACACTAGCATTTCATTTCCGTTTTTTTGCATTTAAATGGATTCAAAG